>JAOYSI010004717.1:0-14084 GCA_025775065.1 Hiodon alosoides
CCCCCCCCTCCCAAAACAAACACACACAAACACACGCACACACACACACACACACACACACACACACACACACACACACACACACACAAACCAAGACTACAGGAGGTCTGGTCAGATCAAGGAGATGACGACGGGCTTTTGATCAGTCATTCACCTGGTCATTAATGATTGAAGGAGCCTGGGATAAACCGCAAGCAGAACGGCCTGAGGTCCTTGCTTCTCCACACGGGCCTCTGTTGCATCACTGGGTTAGTCTTTAAAAAGTGCAGCTCTAAAGATACAGCCTGATCCAAACCTGGGCAGACATGACTCACAAATGTACAATAAAATGTAGCCGAGACTGACCTTAATATAATCGTAATAAAATTGTAACATGGTCATCATAGGTAATGTTTTGATATGAATCTTATCACCGGTTTTAAAGTCTAGTTAATTAGCCAATGTGTGTGTGTGTGTGTGTGTGTGTGTCACTTATCTTACGTAGTAGTTTCATTTCTCGATACATTTCTTAATTTAACCAAATTTTTATTTAATTTTGTTTAATTTGAATTTGTGCCGCACCCAACTCATTGTAAGTACACTCTTCTCACCTGAATAATTAGAGGTCACACTGCTAAAAACAAAAAAAAACATTTGGCTTTTTGTGATTTGAGATCTTGAGGAGCGTTATTAAGTTATTTCCGAAACGTTCATTCAACGTTGTGAAAATGCAGTGAGTTTGTGATGTTAAATGGATTAGTGTTATTAGGCATGCAACATTATTTAAATAAAAATAGAAAAAACTTTATTAGAGGAGCCTTTTCTGAGGTATGGACTTTCCTAAACTGACACTTATATATCCTGTCTCTGAGATAAGATTAGGATATTTAGCAGTTGGGATATTTCGGTGATGCAGCCCCTGCTCTGAATTACACAGTTTACATTTAACTGTGTCAAGCGTTATTCTTCTGAAAGGATTCCAGGTATTACTTCTTTTCAATCACTCCATCTTCGAAGTGCCCCATAAGGCTCTGGAATTTGTTAAAACGAGACAGGTTGCACAGACGATCTCTATAGGATTGAACAGCTCTATGATAGGCACAGGTATCACCCGGAAGGCTGTTGCTAAGACTACGGAACACAATAGTTCAAAGGTAAGATGCTACCTTTCAGAACTCCAGCAACCCGGAAGTAATAATGAGTACTTTTGGATAAAACATTTTTAAAAGCAGGAATAAGACTATGTAATGGGTGAGAGGACGGATTTATGTGGATCTCAGTGGATCTTGACACTGCAATTATTTTGCAAGGACCCCAAAGGTTCCAAGTTGAGAAGGAAGATATTTTCTTCAAAACACAGAATTTTTCACTTCCTTCCTTTCTCAATATATTATCAGAAAAGATTGCCACAAATAGTTTTTAGTGTAACCTTCAGATTACTCTGCAGGCTATAAACCATTTAACTGCTTTTTTTTCTTTCTATCAATGATATTGTGTCTACTTGTCTACTTTTACATTTGTTCCTGGGTATAAAACCTGTCACTTGTGAGTGTAGTAGCAGCTCCCTAAAACCCTGCTCAAAGCTGTCAAGATTGGCGAGCCGAAGGTCATTTCTGAATGAAGGGTCACGAAACAGGGCAGTGTCTCTGCAGATAAACAGATTAATGGCAAAAAATAAAACGGCAATGATGTCCTCGCAAATTACAAGCCGCAGAGGAACGGCATTGTGCGCTGGTTGGCATCATGCGACACTGACATATTAAATCAAATGAGAGGCACATACCTCAGGAAAGAGAAGCGTAATGTGTGCGCGTTAGTCATGCGATTTAAATAGGATCTGTGAGATGAATTAAATAGAACTTAATTACGGTTCTGATTTAAAGTGACTGTTTTTCATTAAGATTTTTCCCTCCGTTTATCAACCAGACAGAGGATCGCTGAAAATATCGATATGGGTTGCATTGCATTACAATGTAACCTGCAAAATAACTGTGCAGCCACGCATACTGTACCGTAAAAAACGTATTTGTTCCGTCTTTGCATATTTTAGACACAATGTTACCTGATCTTCGACCAAAACCTTACATGAGATAAAAGGGACCCAGAATGAACCAAGAACCCAACATGTTGATGCTTATTTAATTTAAGCTATGCAACGCCTAATGCCCCAAGTGGAACAAGTAATCCCCCTATTAGGTTCAGTAACTGATTACACCTTTAGCAGCAATAACTGCAACCAAATACTCCGTGTAGTTATTGATTAGTCTCTCACAGTGCTATCGAGGTATGTTGGTCCCCTCCTCTATACAGAACTGCTTCAACTGCTCAATTCAGGTCCTGCCACAACCTTTCAATGGGGTTTAGGTCTGTACTTTGACTAGGCTCACCGACAAATGGCCTGACAATCAGAATTCTCTGATGCAAAGCGCTTCCTTCGATGATGGAAAGGCGTCAAAGTCTGGATGCAAACCATGGTACTACAACCACCTAAGCCATGGCAAAAGAGGCCTGTATATCCCTGAAAAGTTTCCTAGGGTTTTTCAGGACTTCCTGGATTTTACACTTTGTTTTTGGAGAGATTTTGGCAGGAGAGCCACTCCTGGTAAGATTTGCTACTGCCCCAGTAACTATTTATTGGCTCTGTATGGCTCTGACTGTAGTCTGGCGCAGCCCCAGAGCCTTAGAAATGGATTTGTAACCAGACTGATAGGCATCAACACTTTTTCTTTCCATAGGTTTTCAGGAATTCCTTTCAATTGTGGCATGATATGCCTCTACAACCTGTTGGCTGACAATTACCCGCTGATGGCAGAGGCCAAATTTAGTAATTTAGTCTATTGGGCAGGGCTGGTCCAAAACAGGCCTGGTGGTTTACCACTCAAACAGGTTATCCTAATTATCACTTTTATTGGGTTGAGTTAACTTACCCTAACCCTACCAGACAAATGAAAGGAGAACTACATTTTGGAGTTATTTTTCCCTCTATGTCCACAAAAAGATCTGACCTAGTTCAATATGAGAAACCCTTAGAAGAAAATATTTGTTTTTGAAGATAAACTACCCCAACCTACAGCTTGCTTCCATTGCAAGTAGTCCGAGACCCGCACCGGGCTTTTAAAGGGTCCAGTTTTATACTCCGCCTGTACCTGGCTGCACCCCTTTCTGTAGAGGGAGGTTCGGCGGTAAAAAAAAAAAAAAAAATGTAAATCAAAATTTGAATTAGCTGACAACTTCAGTTCAACATTGACATTGCCCGTAGGCACCGGCATGAGACCAGTTTTCAGTTTTTCCAAACCAATCACTGATTTTTTTTCCCATTAGAAATGAAAGAGCTTGAAATGAGAGATCTGGATTGTCCAGGTTACTCCAGGTAACCTTCACCAGCGAGTTTATAGCAGTATCACCTGCAGCATCATCCCATTGTATTCCTTAATTGTTCTGTCTTAAATGTATTAAATCAACTGACTGAATGTCTCGGATGCATGATTTGCATATTTAAAGTTCTAGTCTTATTCAAGGTCCCAAATCTGTCGCTATTTGTAGGCCAGTATTGTTATTAGAAAATTTAATATATGTCGATTAAGATTTTAAGACGATATTTCTTAAATTAAGAAAGTGGAATTAATAATGCTCAAATATATATTTATATGAAATGTGTATTCTGAAAATCTTGGTTAATAGTATGATGAAAGTCTTAAGTTGGTCTCAGCCTCAAATTGGACTCAGATTACTTTGGTCCTGGTCTTCAGTGGACTGTCCGGATGTCTGGATGGGCCCGGTCTCTGTCTAAACTCTGACTCGTATTTTAGTGGTCTACACTACAACTCTGCTGCCTACTTTATAATTACCCTTCATATAACTCAATGATATCAGCCTGTTGAATAACACGCGTGACGTGCACGTTGTTAGACAACAATTGGGCTTTATCAACTTCGAGAGCTGTTGGCCATTAGTATACAATAGGAGCCCACTGGAACTGCACACTTAAGTACTTAGTCTTGAATTAAATACCTCTCTTACCAGCTTAATGGTTTTTAAATCATTTTACACTTGTGTTATACCTTGATCTTACAAATAAATTGCGGCACATTGATACTATAAACGCCAAATAGCAAGTTAATCTGGAACCATACCAAATCGGAAGTGTTAGATTATAATAAAACGTTCTGGTATTTCAGTCGAATTTTAGGTGTTAATAAATTATAAACCTAATATCATGAACGTATATAACACGTGAAACACACGTAAAACATCTGCCGTGAGACCCCCCATTGGCGCCCTCTCTTCCTTCTTGAGTCCAGTCATCTCTGACGTGGAGGAGCTTAATCAGCTCATGTAATAACCGTAAAGATACAGCGTCATTGGCTGGCCGGCTGGCTTCATCAGGTGTGTCGTCTGTCTTTTTTTTTCCTTTTCCCCCTAATTATAGACTTTCCATAAATTACGAACTGTTTTTGACAATTATCGCATCTCAACAGTGCAGTGTTGCACACGTTTCTCCATATTTCTCCCTGCCTGTTTCTTTCTTCTCAAAGCCAAACGAGGCAAAGATTATGAGAAACAGATGGCGTCTCGTATTTAAATGAACTGCTTTAAATTTAAATATGTGGGATTTATTACTTGCCTCAGAGGTAATTAGAATGTATTAAATGAATCTTTACTGAATAATAGAAACGTAAAAACTATTATTTATATCAATTTAAGTGAATCGCTGCACATTCATTACATTTAGTTTATAATCTATTAATAAATCATTAAACCTTTCAGAGTAATTCCATTCGTTGATGCCAATGTGGAATACCAAGAATACCAGATGTAATTTTAGAATTTAAAAGAAAGAAAAAAAATGCATGTAAAATGAAATTACAGCGTTTGTATAAAAATTTGCAGTTTCGTCTAGTTGTGACCTAACAAGGTAATAATTTAATAGATACTGATGCGACTAACTCCATGTGTGAAATACCTAGATATAGCTCCACCTATAATTACAAAACACCTAATGACAAATAAAATGGCACTATCTTACAAAGTAATACAGTGAAACATTTGCTGGATGAAAAGTCCTGACTCCCTGAAACAATCTCTGGTTCTTTTATTTGTATTATTTATACAAATATACCCTCCCCTGGTGTTGAAACCGCACACCTGACTCTTTTATGCAGTTAAAAATGTATGAGGTGGGCGTTTATAATGTATCTGGTGAATAATGGTGATGTGGGAGAAATAGGGGGTCAATGACTTGCCCCTCTGTTGATGCCAGTGAAGAGAAGGGGTCAATGAGGGCTTGCACATTTGCAGATTGACGGTGGTTGCCATGGATACCGGCAAGGAGATTCTAGGCTGTCCAATCTCTTTTTGAGACATCCATTTTCCCGGGGAGGTTTCTTTGTTGCCGAAATGTCCGTGTCAAATGCCATTCCTTCCCCATTCACCTCACAGACATCATGCCAAAACACAGAATGCAGGAAAAAAAAATCAGAAACCACTTATTCAAGTTAATGCTTGTGCTCTGAATACGGGAATTAATAAAATTATTCAGATTCAAAACCAAAAAAGTGAAAACAAAACTTCTTTTGGCTCCTGATTGGGTAGTAGTTTTTTATACCTTTAGTGTCTCCCACTGTCACACTAAGCCCCGGCAAATATGAGGTAACGAGGAAGCCATTACTGGCTACAGGTGCTCAGAAGGCAATGAAGGCCACCGTTTTCCTATATATTAGCACAGGTAGATACTACTACAACTTTTACAACTGCTTTGACTCAGAATACTGCTACTACTATGATTATTAAGTACCAAGCAAGCTTATGACGGCCTCCAACTGTTCTCCTGTGTTCAGTTAGTTTGGCCTTATAGATTTGCACCCTCAGAGCTACTGAAAAGTTTAAAGGTCAGCGGTACAGTTGCAATTTAGTAAAAGCCTCTGTCGTTAAAACTGGAGACAATTCTCACCCTGCTGTCTTTTTTAATTTCCTTCTATCTATAACCCCCCAATAACCATAAAAATGAGAGATTTGTATCGTCGCAGAAAGTGCCAGTCCGTAATTGAAATAGCATGCGAGGGGAGTAAAAGATTTTCTAAAATAATTACACATGAAGTCTCTAGTGGTAGCAAGCGTGAGAGAGGCCAAATCCAGGGATTTAGCAGAGAGCGTGAGAAAAGCCATCATATTTAGCCTAAGTGATCCCCCCCCAAATCATTTAATTATTAAACAGAGCTGTTAGCTCCCAAAATGTAATGTAGGGCTTGTAGACCAGAAAGCCTCTAATTCACAACAAGGACAGCCTCTGTAGCTTTAATACAGCAGATACCCTCAGTGACAGCCATTTATTGTATAGAGGGAGGCCTGTGTGACCTTTTGGAGTGAGATTGGCTATGTTTGCATACAGACGTTCAACACAGATATGTTGAATGCGGTTAGCACCATTGACAACACGGCCTTGGCAGAGTGGGGGATTGTTTCGGGATGGTCAGTTGTGATGTTAGGGGGGCACTCTGGTAGGTATTGACGGCTCAGCAGAACACACAGAAGCTCACTGGCTAACTAAAATAGCGCATTTAAAATGAGCATCACACTGAAATCTATCGCTTTTGATCTGCTAGACCCCAACCGCTGCTACTGCCAGAATTTTTAACACTTTCTGTCTTGCCAACCTGGCCTGGGAGACAGCCCATCGGAATGCCCCTTAACTGTGGTTGTCATGTTTCATAGCTCAAGCACACAATGGTTGATTAAAACAATCAAACAAAAATAAAACAACTATACCTGTTATCGATAGGTACCAGTTTGCATGCTCTCCAAATACTGCTGTTTGAATGACTTGAGGTGTTGCTTGGATAAACTCAATAAAACTAACATTCTCCTCGCGTGATTCTAGAAAATAAAAACAATACCAGAGTCTGAGGACAAAAGATAAGTGATATATTTGGTCCGGTTAAACTAGGCCAAAAAAAAATCTTTTGGTGGTTGGTCCGGTAATTTCTTTATTTCCTTAGATATGCATACGCAAAGTGCTTATTTGTTTATATTTTAAATGAATATTTAAAATATTGAATGAATAATTTGGTTTGCTGGCACTTCTGTACGCATCTCCCACTTCCCACAACGTCAGTAATTGAAATTTTTCGATAGTGTTTTGAATGATATCCCCTCAATGCATTCAGGTTACTCATCTAAATAAGAGTCTTTCTCTTCAACCTGACCCTGATTTCTAACAATGCTACTTGATTTGGCTATTTTTTAAAGAGTGGGGGCAAGTGACAATCTCATGAAACGAGAGGGCAATTCTGCCTCTGGGTTGAGAGTAAATTGTATTCGGGTTTTTTTTTTCCTTGCCATGAACCCCTGCCTCAGTACCACTTACGTTCTGGGCAGGAGTGGGCAGAGAAAAACAAAAAAAAACCCAAATAAACTGCTTCACTGCAACAGAAAAGGCCACTTAACATAATTAAGTAAGTTAATAACAACTTGGGGTTACTTAAGAGCCCTGATGAAGATCAGCTGGGGTCTTTTTTAGTGTCACCCTTTTGAACGTAATGGAAAAAATGTGAAGAACCCGGCTATTGGTGATTCCAATGAGTTTCTCCTAGTTGCATAGGAGCAGCCAAGCTCTGGTCAAAGAGGCACACACACAGGGCCTCTTTCACTGTCGCTAATCCACCCAACTCTTTGAACAGTGGGAGCCAACCCACTGGATGGAAATTCAAACGGGGAGAACTTCAAGCCAGCTTCAAACTCAAGAGCTGAAAATCGTGTGCTCTGGGTGTGTTTTGTGCTGGGTGGACGTGTGGTGGTTCGTGCGGTGGTCTGTGTGTGTGTGTGCGTGTGAGTGTGTGTGTCAGTCCCCATAGCGGAAGGTGTGAGGACTCTACAGATGGGCCACCCCATCTAAAACTAAACTCCTCTGTGTTAGACAGCCCTGGGCTGACCCCTCTTGTCGTCATCCTCCAGTAACAGGAAGCAGTTTTGACACTTCAGCCACAATTAGGTGCGAGCTCGCTCCTGGCTTGGTAGCATAAAATGCACGCAAAGACAAGCTTATTATCGCCACCGTTTATCATAGTACACATTCTTTTTTTTCCTCTATGTCTGCAGTCCAGTTGTGTTTTTTTCTTTTAACTGCGTGCAGAGTAGCAGCAGCTGCCCGGTTGTTGGTTTTTTAAGACATTTTGCTAAGGTTTTTGCGGTAATTTCTGGCACCCTAGCTGCAATTTACTTTCCCTCTCATAATCCGGTTCACACTCTGTGGCAGGGCTACACCCGGAGTGTGGTTTTATTAATGAGAGGGGCAAACAACACTGTTTCGCTAACTGACACCTGAGCATAGGGAAAAGGGGAGAGGAAAAACACAATTAAATAAAGAGAGAGAAGCAGAAGAGACAACTACACACGGTTACGGGACAAAGTAATTGCCCGCGTCAAACTTTTGATTCAGACTGAAATAGTCTGGGAGGTCATTGTTTCGTTTATTTATTTATTTATTTATAATTTTTTTGTTGAACTTTAAGGCTGTGTTAAGCGTATTTTGTCACTTATTTTTGTCGAACCTTTATCTAAACGGGTGAGGTTATAAACTACGGGCAATGATACAGGGAGGTTTCAGCCCATGTGAAGAAACATTGTAAAAAACAAAAAAAAGTTGAAATACACACAAAACTATGTATTATAGTGACAGATACATTTGGAGGTTAAAAATCAACTACAGCTATCAAAAGCACTGTTGTTAATTTAAAAAAAAAAAATTAAGCAGGCAAGGACAGTTACTCCTCTAACTTTAAAACCTTTTGAAGAGTGTTCCAGGATGAAGAGGCATAACGGGATAAATATATTTTCCCCATCTCAGTTGTATCCTCGGGAACAAACAGGGACAGAGGCAAATGTGAAAAAATGCAGTACTGAGTGACAGATCTGGTGAGTAAGGAACAGAGACATAAAGGGAGTTGCCCTGCCAGTGCTTTGCATGCAAAGACGCACCAGTGTCTCAGCCTCCTGGTGGAGAGAGAGGTCCATTGCAGCAAGGCATACAATTCACAACAAGGTATGAGTGATCTGGAGTTGGTGATGAATCATAGAGGACCATGATACACTGGTAGTTTTTAAACTTAGGTTTCTTTCTAAAGCCCTTTAATTGTTGGCACAATTGCTGAATGCGGTCACCATCTGTGAAACCACACTCAGCTGTGCAACCAGGTCCTTTTCGGGGGGCGTCACCCCTGTTTGGGGACTCTCCACAGGCTTGAGGGCACGGCTCCTGACTGTGTGCCGCAGGGTCCTAAGACTCCCCATGGCATTGCTCAACAACAGGCACCGTGAGTCTTCAGAATCGCCACCGCAAACAAAGCAATCAAATTGGTCTTTCCAAACCATTCATTCACTGAAATTACAATCATAAATCCTGCATGAGGAAAAAACTCAGTCTTGAACTAAATTTCACTACTCATCCAGTGCGACAACTTTTTCATGATGTTCGGTAAAGGCATTTTTATAGGCTGGAGCCCAGACGAAGCTCCGGTTTGCCGGAAGATGAAGATTGATAAGGCTCACTGACCCTTCTTGGGATGCATGTTGACTGGGTGTGTGCCTGCCTAAGCTCCGCGGTTGATTCCAGATAGAGGAAAAAAAGCACCGGAGGTGGTATCTCACAGCCAGGCGGGAGGCACAAGGTTTGGAGCCTGGCCCCCCCTGTCCCAGAGTGCCTTTGTTTCCGCTCATCATGCTGATAACATGAAAAGTAAAAACAATCCCTTGCCATACGGACTACGTGAAGCGTGTGACTGGATGGAGAACGTATTGAACAGTGTACCACCCCTGCTGTGAGACTCTGGAAAAGTGCTAATGCTTTTTTTGAAGGGAATGCTCCTTGACGTTGCATCAGGTGTCTTCCCGCTGTGCGGCGATTAAGGGGCTTTCACTGGAGGTTTACAGAAGTTTCCAGCGGGATTCTTCATCGCCCCCTAAAGGCCCTGCTGACGAGAATGAGGCGGTGCACGTGTCCCAGTGAAGATAAGGATGCAAAAACTGCCCTGCCCACTGTACAACTGTTAGCAACGAGCTGCCGTAACATCTGTCAGCTTCAGTTAAAGCCACTCGCCATGAGAGAATTTCTAATCGTTGCATCATCGGGAAACAGCAGAGCGGTGTACGTGTGTCTGTAAAGCCTGAGAGACGGGCCCAAGACACAGTCAAGACAGGAATGTTGCTGGAATCGGTGCGAGTGGCAGCATTAGCCTTAGAAATGTCCCCATCTCAATGCTCACCATGACTCTTGTGGCAGGAGAACTTCATTTTTCCCTTTGTAGCGTAGCGGGTCTGTGAGGGTGGGGTGTTTGTGAGGCTGGTCGACCTCTCGGAGCAGATCGCCTTGATTTTACTGATTTAGCCACCCCCAGGGGCTATAGCGTGAAAGGTAGCGAGTTTTCAGGATCAGACTTTTCAGCGTTTTCTGAGGCCACCATTTAGGCCCTCAGCCTTGTTGCGTCTCAGTCTTGGAAACAGCCCGGTCTGGGAGGTCCCAAAGCTTCTTCTTTACAGTCCCGTACAAACCAGCGACTGCACTAGCAGCACTTCGCCGTGGTGAGTGAATGCCAGGCATAATGAAAGTGTTGCATTTTCGGTGTAATACACGCCTCTACATACACGTGCAACGCAAGGCGCGCAAAACATTAAGCCCAAGGCAGGAAAAGTTGGATTTATTTATTTTAATGTTTGTTTATTTATTTATTCCCCCTCCTCCCCCACCCTTCCGTAGTTTGACTCACCGCGCGAGTGTTGCCCGCGCGCGAGCATCTGAGCGCGAGCCCGCCCAGCGGCCCTGCTAAGGCATAATTTGTCCGGCGCTGTCGCGCCGGGAACAAGGGAGGTGGTTCATCATCGTTCGCCCCCGTGCCTTCAGCGCTTCGCTGCGTTGCTCTGTGATCTGGGAGGTGGTGCCGCTCCCGTCTCCCCTCCTCCCCCCCTCTCCCTTTGCGATTTTTGAGGCTTATGCCTTATGAAGATTTGATTTTCTGTGCCCCGGCTCCCTGAAATATGAATATAGCCAAGAAAAAAAAAAAAAAAAGCCTGCTTCAGTCATTTTGTGGCAATGTGTTATGAGAGACTATTTATGTTTCAATCAATTCCTTAAAAGAGGAAATTTTTTGAATGTGCTGAATGGATTTTTCTAACATGCTGCTTCAGAATTGAATATTAATCCACCAGGAAATCCACGATGGAAATTGCATGTGATATAAAAGATTTTGGCAGCTTTTAAAACTTAATTATAAAAAAAAAAAAAAGAATCATTCCACAAACCATGCTGTATATGAAAAAACAGCCATTTCGAGGATGTAATGCGTAGCATAAGTCGAATCTTAGCATTGTTAAAGAGCTTTAATTACAACTTGTGAGCCTCCCCAGTGGTTCAGTTTGCAGAGGCGCTGGTGTTAGCGCAGACTAAGCCATATGAGTTCTCCGGTTAGAATCCGGCTCGAGTCATTCGCCGATCGTGACCGGGATAGCAAAACTGACAGAGCCTGGCCTGGGCTGGGCTGCGGAAAATTGTCAGGGATTCCCTCAGCTTGCCGCTGAAGAGTGATGTTCACCAGGGAATACGAGTTAATAAAAGCATATGTTTGTGAGATAAAATGGCTTCAATGGCATCAACAGCAGATAAGAGCTCTAATTTTTGCAGATGTATTTATTATGTTGAAATTAAATATGTCTTTAAATATTGCATACATTTTTCAAACAAGTTCAAGCCAGAGCTTCCTTTTTTTTTTACCCATTTCTTTACTTTAGTTAATCCGTAATATATATTTCTAATCGATAACTTAATTTATTTTAATCTTTAGAACAGGAAAGCTGCATTTTTTCATGTCTTAATTTGGACATTGTTTTATTGTACTATCAAATGGATTACCAGCGGGATTCGACACGGTCTTGTAAATGAAGAAATATGCGTACAGACAGCTCTGTTCACTGGAGGCGCAAAGTCACTCTGCACTTACAGCTACAAGCCACAAGATGAAAACCTCACTGGAAACACGGTCAAGTACCGTGGATTGGTACACGCACCTGTCCCTCAGGCGGAGTCTCAGCCCACCCTTCATTAGAACAGTAAGCACACACGAAAATGGAGTCATCACAGCAGACCTCATCCGATCTATGGATGGACAAGGCCATTTCTGGATACATGTGTCCGGACCCTGGGTGCACTCATTCTATCAACCGTGTCTGGGTAAGTAACGGAGCAGCTTCACAGACATCAGACAAATCGACAATTTAACAATTTTGTGTTGTCCGTTAGTGACTACTCTCGCATCCTTTTAAAATTCAAACGTGGGTACATATCTCTCACGTTGTAGTCTGACTCTCTGTATGTACACATTTTTGTTTTCACAGTCTCTAATTGGATTTTAAATGAATGGAATGAATACTATGAAATTACTTTGCTGTCTCGTGTTAATGAAATAGCTGGCACAATGTTGAAATGGAAAATGGCTGCAGCAGGTCAACAATGGCCTATGCAGGGCCCAGGTCTCGTTTGAATGAGAAAAATGTACAAGTACTGTGCTAAACAGAGGGTGGCAGACGGAGAAGGTGTTTCTGTGCCAAGAAAAAAAAAGCCTTGTGACTTAACTTAGCTGTCGGTACGTTGCCATTGAAAAATGTGGAGAATATAGAAAAGTATGACTTTTCAAGTGTACCTGTGTTTATTTTTTTGCAGTGCACTGTGGGATACAGCCATGCCTTGCACATTTAAAAACTTGCAGAGGTTTTGAGGTAATATACCTCTCCCCAGTGCTCCTCTCTCTGTGAGTTAGGTCTTAAAACCGTCCGCTTGCTTTTACTGGAATATGGCCAAGTCAATGTTACTGTGTCCCATAGATTAGAGTTGGCAGCGTGTCTGATGTTGACCGATTCCCTAACCTTGACCAGCTTAGCTTCGCTGTTCACTGTTTTTTTTTGTTGTTGTTATTTTTGCAGTGGAGGCTTGTCTCTGGATTATCATTTCTTCATCAGACACATCTTCATCACTATCATCTATTGGTTTTTCTTGCTAATGCTTTTTTTCTGACAGGTTTCCATAGTTACAACACTGATCGCATATTTCTGGTTTACCTCATGCTCCCTGGTCCTTGACTTCAACAAGTCTAAACTCAAGCGAAGGGGATATATGCTTTTCAGTGATTAAAATGAGCTGTAGCAGATTTCATATATAACTTTAGGTGTGTTTGTGTGTGTCTGTGTATGTTAGTGAGCTGATTTGGCTGTTGGGAGCTGTGACCATTTACTGTGGAGTTTAATTCCAAGATAGCATGTGCAATTCGAAAGCACAGTGTAATATCTGCTTAATATGTGTTTAACGTACCATAAAGTCACGGATGAATGACGGCCGACAGAAAAATTAAACCTCACGCATACACAATTAACGAGGAGTAAAAAGTCAAAAGATCAGAACGGCAAATGCGTTGGCGAGACACAACGCCGGGTGAGCGACGGCAGCGGGTTTGATTAAGAAGGAAGAGGGAGTTGGGCCGATGGTTTTCACCGCATTGTGGATTCTGCGCCAGGGGTACCGCATGAAATATTAAAGCATCTGGGTTGTTTTAATGCAATAACGTCTCTCCCGCTGCATACAAATTAATCGAGCTGAGCCGCGGGAAACAACACAGGCCTTCCGCTGCCCCTGTGAGCCGGGGCAAGGGTGCGGTGTGTCTACGCCATCGTCTTATTGGGGGGGGTCCACTAGCAGCCCGAACGATCACTGACAGATGTATGTGTGTGTTATTGAGCGCTTGTGTGTGTACGTTTGGCTGCGTGTGTGTGTTAATGAGTGCTTGTGTGTGTAAGTCTGGCTTTGTGTGTGTATGTGTGTGTGTGTGTGTGTGTGTGTGTGTGTTTTATTGAGTGCTCGTGTGTGTAAGTTTGGCTTTGTGTGTGTATGTGTGTGTGTGTGTATGTGTGTGTGTGTGTGTGTGTGTGTGTGTGTGTGTGTGTGTGTGTTTTTTTGAGTGCGTGTGTGTGTTAGTTTGTGTTTGTGTGTGTGTGTGTGTGTGTGTGTGTGTGTGTGTGTTTTATTGAGTGCTTGTGTGTGTAAGTTTGGCTTTGTGTGTGTGTGTGTGTGT
>JAOYSI010004718.1:2063-14084 GCA_025775065.1 Hiodon alosoides
AATACTCAACACCGAAGTTGCACATGTAATGTTGTTGTGAAATACTCAACACCGAAGTTGCACATGTAATGTTGTTGTGAAATACTCAACACCGAAGTTGCACATGTAATGTTGTTGCGGCTGCCATTCGAACCCTTTGTGTAACTTGGTCTTTCCCTTCTACCTACATGTGGAAAAAGCCGACCGCGTACCCTAAGCACTGAGCCAGACACCAGGCCCAATTTTTCCGAGACAGCCGGCTCAATGGGCTATTATTTTCAATCACCCGGAGTGTCTCTGCGCCTAATAAGCCTATCTGGGGCCGTAATAGAGGTCTCCCCGAAACCAGGGCAAGTTTGGGTTGTAGGCAAAGATAAAACATCGCGTGATGATGAGTTGCTTTGTCTAAAAGGGTGCCGGAATTTATCAATATGATTGATTATCTTGTGGGGGGGAGGTGAGAATGTTATATCCTAATTACTCTGGCAGCTGATATTTATGCCACTCACACAGAGGCAGTGAGATATTCAGTCTCGCTCCCATGCTTGGTGCAGGATCCTGCCGGCAGCTCATAGGGGGTCTGGTGAGATACTCCACTTCGTCTTAGTTCCACGGCAACGATCGTCATCGTGATCGCGGTTTGGCTGAGGGAACACAGAGCGGAACGATAAAATGGTGGCATTTTTGGTCAGACACACAGAAATAACGGCTGAATAACTACGCGGCTGTGTCTTCATGGGATAACCAGGGTGCAGTTTCTAGTGAAGAATCTATCCAAGGAGGAGTTTATTTATTTACTTGAGAGTGAGCTGTTGGGGTGGTAGGACTTTCTTTTCTACATATCTGACCTATGTTATTACTTTGTAGTTCACTCAGCTTCAGTAGCGGAAGAATATTTATTTCTAGTGGGGGAGTCTTCAGCCCTTGTTCTGTAGTGTCAATCCATGCTACCTTAAATCATATGTTCCTGGTCAAGAGATAATGAAGGCATGAACCCAGAGCTGAGTGGTTTGATTGGTGAGAAACTGATGAGTATGTCCGGGAAGACGCTTCAGGCCTTGGTCACTGAGTCTCACTGATTCACACTGATTCACACTTATTTGGTATCCACCCGTATAGCAGGCCAGCGCTGTAGGAACTAAGAGACTGTGAAAATGTTTCCAGGGAGAGTCTGTGGACGTTGTGCACACTTCTGTTTTAAAAAATGTACCAAAGTCTCTTTAATGCTTAAACGATCAGTTGTTTTGCTCTTGATAGATAGAAAGCTCGCTTGTTAGCCGATGTTGCGGCTAACCCCAACAGGCGACTTGTTAGCCGATGTTGCGGCTAACCCCAACAAGCGACTTGTTAGCCGATGTTGTGGCTAACCCCAGCAGGCGACTTGTTAGCCGATGTTGTGACTAACCCCAACAGGCGACTTGTTAGCCGATGTTGTGGCTAACCCCAACAGGCGACTTGTTAGCCGATGTTGTGACTAACCCCAACAAGCGACTTGTTAGCCGATGTTGCGGCTAACACCAACAAGCAACATGCGTAGGATCCTCCGTCACTTAGCGGCCGTCTTGGCTGCTATGTCAGGCAGAACATTCCTTCTTACCGATGCTGGAGTTTGTGATCAAACCATTCTGGTAGGAAAGAGCCATGTGTTTTTCAGTGCGACTAAATTTACAGAAACAACCAAGCTGTCTAATGCAGAGACTTTTTTTGCACTGTTTAGGGACTCCAGGGGTTTTCAAATTCACACTGATGCAGTTCGGGCAGGTGAGTCTTTATAGATTTAATTTATATTCTGTCCAACACTCCGTTTGGATATGCCCAACACATTTTACCTCAGGAAAGTATCGCGGTGCCTTGCGCTGTACATTGCTGTAAAAAAACACAACCTTTCAAAACCATTAAATTATAACGAGGCATATGTGTACGACTATCAGCTCCACGAAGCCACTAGTTTACATCACAGCGGAAACACTTTTCTCTGATTACTGTCATTGTCTTTCTCACACACGGTCTACTCACAGATTCTAGTTTCAAGTTTCAAAAGTAGCATGTATTAAACTAAAAAACTAAAAAGGCATTTTAAGTGAAGCATTCTCACGGAAAAAAAAATGTTACATCAAATTTTAAGATTTCAACACTATGTTTAACATTTGCGATTGCAAACCCACTGTTTTTTTCAGGCCTTAATCAGCCATTTTGGCCTACGCAGTAAACATTAGTAGAATAACTCTACAAATACATCTGAACTCTTACCCAGACTGAACCAAAACCTTTCAAACTCCCAGGTAAGAGAGAGAAGCCATTACCGTGTGCAGCGATTCCAGCAGGCGTTCACAGTGTGTTTTAACGGTCCAGCACCGTTGGAGAAACAGAGTTTGGGCGTTTAACTGGGGCTCCTTTGCCTCTGTCCTGTTGGGCCCCAGCTTGGTTAGGTTTTCATCACAGATCCAAAGAACTTTAATCGACAAACTGTTGCTTTAATTGAACTAGTTCAGTCTTCTCCCCCCGTGTTGAAGTCGGTGGTTACTTACCGAGAGATGGCAATCCCACTGGCCCCTTTCATCCCTGTTTATGTGGAGGTGGCTGGACTGCAAAGGGAGATTTAGAACCCTGAATGAGAGGTTCACACCTGCTTCTGAGCAAGGGGGCCAGTCTCCTCTCCTTTCATCGACACTGTAAAGCCAGCCATCTGCATACTGTAATTGGGGTCATTTCTGCACCCACAATCGCCTGGGTGCCTTGCATCAAGGGTGGGTATTTCATTCGCCGTTTTAATATTTGTTTCCGGGCATTCAATCATCCCTCTTGCTCTCTGATAGCACCTAGTAATGTCAGAGTCCCGTGTCCATCAGTTCCTTCATTTCGCTTTTTTTTGGTCATACCCATCATGACCGTTCTCGCTCGGCGTTAAAAATAAAAGAAATAAAGATGATAAAAGCTGTGATGAAACTGTGGCCCATCACTTGTCCCTTTGCCATTTAATTTCCTGTCTTCCTGGACTGCTCGCCGCTGTGTCCGGTGTCTGAAATGGGATTGCTAGCCAGTCGGTCCCTGTGCCGAAGGGTTCTGCGCCGAAGCAGAAACGCGCGGAGGTGAGCGTTGAGACAACAGTACCGTAAAATGCCTGACTCGGGTTTCCTTCCCCCAGTTAGACGGGCTTACATCTTAAGTAAAAATGATCATGATTAAAAACTTCGCTGTTAAATTAGCTGTTGATGCTACGTGAAAAACCACATTTTTGTCCTACCCCCCTCAAAGCTGAACGGATAGTAATTATGGCTGGAACTTGCCTGTACCTGCAGCAATCGGCTGACAGAGTAAACTGTCAAATAAGCCTAGACTTGGAAAATAATCTGTGGCGCCTGACACATGCAAAATTACCTTCGTTTTCTCTTGACAGCATTATGTAGCGTTCAGACTTCAATTGAATTCCACCCCCCCCCCCCCCCAGCTCTGCGTTTTGTCATTTTGTCAACAATTAAGCTCTGGCTATCTGGTTCTTATAGGCTGGGCTCTTTTCCTTACATGGGCACGACCGTAACTTTGTCCAGCAAGTTGACTGGATCTTTACAGCAAACGGCAGTCTGAGCGTTTTCTACTAGATCATCCCTTTAGCTGCTACAATGAATCTGTCTCCTGTGTTTTCAATGCAAAATTTCAACATTTTTACCGGTTCAACTTTTGTTAAAGCTAGCCTTTTAGGCCAATCGTAGCCATTTACATAAGATACCTCAGATCAGCATCATGGTTTTACCCACATAGACAGCAGGGTAGTTATCGAAGCAATTTGAGTTAAGTGCTTTGCTGAGTGGTGCAACAGCCACTCACCACCTGGGATTTAAGCTGAATAGATTCCAGGTGAAACCATTGTCCCTTACATCGTACTGCTGCCTTCTGATTGGTTCATAGCCTTCAATGTGACTAAATGTTCTGAGTTAAAAAAAAAAAAAACTGACCTGTGTTTTAAGAATATAATTGTACATAAAAAGGCACCAAAAATTAGGGTGTAGAAAAATAGCAAGGTTTTATGTCTAGGCTCGAAAATGCAGTGATTTAATATATTGTGTAAATTAAAAAATATTATTTTTATAGGTTTGTCTTAGGGGGGGGATTATGATAATGCAGTTGCGATCAGATGAAATTGTGAACCTCTTATGGAGGCTGTGATCGCACAAAAAACACAATCAGTTTATCAGAGTTTATCAGTGTGGATATTTACTGCATAGGTCATCAAAGCCATCCAATTATAACGGCCCTGAAGAATATAAGCGCTTGATGGAACCGCTTGGTTTCTCTCCAGAAGCAGAGCCCCTAAGACAATCTACTTGTTCACTGCTTGTCAGCTTATAAAAGTGAGAATGTAATAGCAAAAAATTTTCTCAAATGGGTCACTCACCATCACTTTGTGATCCCGTTGGAAAGATTCATCCTACAGTGAGGTGAGGAAGGTTTGTAAATTATTATTATTATTTTTTTTTTTCCACAAAACCCCTCAAATGCAGACCCAAACACCACAGAATAGCAGTTTTTTACTTCAGACTGCGCGGTAATCAAAACGTATTTTTAGCTGAAACAAGAGACTGAAGCCATACTGAACCACCAGGGTAATCTCTGTCATGCCAGCGCAGGCCTGTCAGAATTATGGTATCTTCTGTGACAGCTAACTGAATACTGCTCACCTTTCTTCACGTAACAGTCGTTCTGTGTCTTTGTTTTACAGAAGGCTATCCACTGCGACTTGATCAGACAGTGTGCAAAGTCCAACTAATAAAACGAAAAACCTTTTTTCAAGATCACCGCCATTGGTATGAGTCATTGGTGATGTGTTTTCTTTAGATTTTTTTTTATTGTGGCATTCAAAGCATTATCTTGATGCGTTGTTAAACGTCTTTAACGCATTAAATGCACTTTAAAGCATATTAAATATAAATATAAGGCATTAATAATGGACACCTTAATATGAAGTGTTACCAGCTAAATAATGTGCGGTTTGAACCGCATTACATAATTCTCGTGAAGGTCCTCATTTGTATTTCACAAAAATTTTGCCTGGGGGGCAAAATGTGGGTGAGTGGTAGGCATGTTCAACGTATTGACTAAATGGAAATCCGTGCCCTTTAAATTAGGATTGCATTACTGTAACGTCCTCCCTTGTGACCGCTTGCTCCGAGAGGAAGTGACTTCTCTTTACATTCTTGGCATTAGCATAAAAATGTATCATGGGATATGTCCTGATATGTCCTTTTTACCTAGGTCATTTAAAGGTAAATTACAGCAACAATGCCTGTTAGAGGATATGCCTCCCTCAAAACACAGGGCTATTGATATGAAAGTACAACAATATTATTATTATTATTATCATCCACAACTTCTCCCTTTCACCAGGTAAGGAAAGCCAATGATGATAAACGTGACAGGAGACGTTCGACCTAATAAGTGGCTGCTTGTATGCATATATATATATACACACACACACACACACACACACACACACACACACAAACACACATATATACACACGCACACACTCACACACACATATATACTGCACCCCTTCTCTGTCTTCCCGTGATCAAATCCAGAAGAGGCTGAGACGTATTGAGGCCAACAAAGCATTAACCCAGAGTTCTCAGGGCAGGTGTGGGTTAGCGGTTTACTGTTCCTCTTCAAACTTGCTCTGCCCCGTGGAAAAAACGTCCTGTGTTGTTCTTGTAGTGAGGCGTTCAATGGCTTTAAGTGATTTCAGACCCTTTCGGTTCCTCGCGTCACGTGTCACGATGACCTATGTCCGTGCTCGCGGATGGTACTGGCTCACTGGAAACAGCTGGCGCTGAAATATCTGGACTGTATCTGTACGGTTTGCTCACCAGGGTAATGTTGGTGTGGAGGATTCAGTTATTTTCATGCTCCACGGAGTTTATTCCTAGAAAAAGCTGAAAGCTCTCAGATGATTACGTTCTTAGATTTTTTTTCCCATTGCCTTAATACAACCTCACCTATTGAGGTTGAAACTATATCATCAGCAGTCTGCATGAAACTTCACCTCTCTCTGATTAAACTGATCCTGGACGATCTGCATTCGAGACCTTAATCGTTGCAGCCAAAAAAGACTCTAAAAACTGCACAGGGTCTGCACAGGGTCTGCACAGGGAACTGTTTTGTCCCCATTCTTATTCACCCTATATACAACCCCTCCTGCCACCTTCAGTGGTCCTGGAAGAGTCCTCAGTCGTTGGCTGTTTTACGGACAACTACGGCGGTGATTGCAGACAAAGGGTTGGGGAGTTTTTCACCTGGAGTAGGCACAACTCCTAGCTGTTAAATGTCAGTTGAACCTCGGTTGATTTTAGGTAGGCCTCAATTTCCCATCATTATTTGAGTCGCTGGCGGGGAGATGGCACAGTGCGACAAGTTCATTGGCGTTCACCTGGACAACAGACTTCATTGGTGGGTTAACTCTTGTCCACCTGTATAAGAAGCACCAGTCAGGGCTCTTCTTTCTCAGGAAGCTACGGTCCTGTGTGTGGCAGTGTGTGTGGCAAAATGGGTTTTTTTTTTTTTTTTTGCTTCCGTATTCTGGGGAGAGAGAGCCTACATAAAAATAACTCTAATGGGCGTACTATACTAGTACCAGTTCCGAGGTTGGTGTGCTTTTTTGACTCTCTGGAGGTCACAGTGCAGCGGGGAATGGAGAGGAAAACCCGGGCGCTAACACAAAATGGCGGCCGCCCCCGCTGCACAATCAGCCTGGACTGGAAGGGTTCTTTCTGTGGGTGGCTCATTGTTCCTGGCTGTTCAACTCTGAGGTTCAGGAAATCTTTCGCTTAACGAGCATTCTCGCTATTAAGTCCAAATCTATCCGTCTCTCTATCCATCTATCCACCTACCTATCTATCTGTCCACCTACCTATCTATTCATCTGTCTATCCGAATACATTTGGCACAGTTCTGACCTGAGAATCTGAGGCAGTGCCGCCCGCCTCTTTCTCTGCACGCAAATAAGCCAGATCAAGCCTTACAGTTATGTCGACGTTACGCCAACATTACGTCAACGCTGTTTAAATATAATTCATGGCTCGTTTGTTCATTGAATCTGAATCCAGGCCTGGGAAAAATGAAATGCATATCAAAATGCTCTGAAATAATGAATATCTTCTGTATGCACTCTTTACAGCTGAGGGCCCTTTAGTGAAATTAATCGATCCGTTGTTTTTCTGAAAAATCGAGCAGGCACCTGTAAAACACTTCTGTGAGGTGCTGAAAAACTTCTGAAGGTCAAATCAAATCCAGACATCCACCTAAACACAGTTTAACTAGAGATTACTGGTACTTGTCTCATGAACGTGTGACTATATAAGATCGGTATCAATAGTGTAAAAAGTAAAAAAAAAATGCTCCTGGTATTTAATGATCTACTTCTCTGTGAGTCAGCTGACCTCTGCATTGTATTAACCCTGAAAGATATCATAGGAGTACTACTCTACATGTGACGAGCAGCTGTTGAGAATTCAGCTACAGTAAAACCTGGTTAATTCACTTCCTAAGCATTCCTAATCAATTGGAAATGGAGCTTTCCAGACAACCTGCCGTCTTGTAAACCAAGAAGGTTTCTTGAAATGGGAGATGTTTGTTTGAAACTGCACATCGTACAGTGAGGATGTTGCTATGGCGAAATGTCGATAGTTTCTTTTGTTTGGTATTATCGGACAAAATACTCTCCACCCTTTCTATTTAAGACCTCTGAAATCATTTAAAAAATTTAAAAAAAAACCTTTCAGATTGTTTACCTGTAAACTTATAGGTAATAGTAATAGGGTAACAAACCAGGTTTTTTTCCAGGACCTCCCATAATATCATGTGAAAGAGAAGTAACGGCCTCAGTAATATTTATATCTGAGCATTGAGGGGGCCATACCGTACCCTGTATGTATTAATTATTTCAGGACATTTAACAGAAGAACCGCACCGTTTCGTTTAACCAAAGCAAGCCATTCGGAGTCACACTAAACTGGAGTTGTAGAATTGTCGGTGCGATAATAGCTGGCCATTGTAGATTAGTATATCAACAGCCTTCAGATTGGATAATCAGTGTGACATGTAATGTGCTGTCCATTACCGACCTGCCTATTAGGTGATACAATGGTCATCGAGTGAATTAGGCCAAATCAGAGAAAAAATGCAATTTTATCTGTTACCATAATAATAAGCAACACGAGTCCAGAGTGCAATGACAGGCATATGCCTAAGGCTATCCAAAACAATGCCTAAGGATATCCAAAACAATGCCTAAGGCTATCCAAAACAACGCCTTAGGCTATCCAAAACAACGCCTAAGGCTATCCAAGACGAGGCAACCATATGGAAATCCTCGGATATATACGTCTCCCAGTAGCCCTTAAGTGCAGATTCGTGTGCGTACGTCACCACGCTATTTCCTATAGCCAGAGATGACGAAAAAACAGCATCGGTACGCATGAGCGACACTCCAGTGTGTTTGTGTATTCATGGAGTCAAATCATAGACACGGTATGTTCTCAGCGTAAAATCCCTGACACGCCTGGCTTAACATTTAACGGAAGACATCTGGAAGGCACCAAGTCTCGCGTAATGGAGATCTCGGTACACAGTCTCTGATGAAAGGTCAGGTGACATGCATGTAAGACACCGAACTGTAAAGAGAAAGGCGTCCTCTGGAATGTGGCGAGTGGCCCTTCACGCCGGTGCTTCCAGAAGAGGGCAAAGGGTTCCCCGCTTCCTCTGTGTTTGTGCTTGGTAGCACTGCGAATTTCGGTGCAGAGTGTCAGGACTGCAACACCCGAGCAGGTCCCTTTTTCGACTTTGCGACTGTAGTGCGGGCGCTGGGTCCCATCGCCCATTCTCTGTAATGTGTTGTTTAAAAGGCACCCCAGGTGGGTCTCTGTGACAAGCGCATGGGAACACACACAATCCGGTAAGGGGATACAGAGCATTTAACGCTCAGCGGCGTGACGGTTGCTCATATGTTCCGCGGCGTGACACGCCAAGCACACGTGTCCTTGTTTGATATATCCAAGTGTATAAGAACACTCACCCTGAGCATATGTGTGTGTATATTGTTTTCTCTTTGTGTAGTCATTTTATATATCACATTATGTATCATATAGATACAATATATATCAGTCCTTGACGTTGTTTTGCTACACGTGAAAAACAGAAATCACTCCTGGATGTGAGCGCTCTCGGGGGAGAAAATGCAAGGCAGCGTTTGCCCGATGATGAGTGGAGGGACAAGTTGAGTCGTCCTGTCAATCGTGGCCACCCCTGATTGATAGCCCTCACAGCGGCACACGAGAGGTGCCGCCGTTGGCATCCCCAGCCCGTTATCAATCATCTGCCTGTGAACACCAAGCCCAACCTCCTTGGCATGGCCATTGGCTCTGATGGATAAGGCGCCCGCCACAAAGTGTCTACCTCGCACAATCTTCTGCATAGTAATGCCCACCAGTGGAGTCGATGTAACTTTCCATTCGACTTATTGGGACGTGCGGGTTATGCTTAAACTTTACACAGGCCAGCTTTGATTCTCTCCCCGATCACTACCTACTGAAACCCTGCGGCTCAATAGGTGTGCGCGAGTATCTTTTCTACTAGTTCAGTCGGTTTCTGTGTGGGAAGGTTCTGTGTGTGACTGCCTAAATCAAACGTGCTCCCGTTTCACCGGTTCACCGTATGACCAGAGTAAACAAGCAGTCTCCACAATGGTAAGAAATTAAGTAACAATGGCAAAGCACAGAAGCACGCATGTAGGGGAGAACAATGCATTAATATATTTTTTTTTTTTGTTGCAATGTTTCAACCAATTTACATGACATGGTCATTGCCTTTGCTCTGCTCTGTGAAGTTGCCATTAGCTTGGAAGCCATATCTCTCAACACAACCTGGATGAATGGGAAGTTGGTGTTTCCATAGTTACACAACACTTTATTTTGCTGGGTTCTGCACAGAACTGGAAAGGGCTGTACCAATAGTCTGAGTGCATGAAATGCACAGATTTAAAGTGCTATCTGCTATGCTCGAAATGTGAGCCTTTTAGGCTTTTGAATATATTTGCAGAATGCATTTGAGGGGCTTATTTCTTTCATTCGATTTGGCATAAAAGCAGCATATTGTTCACATTTACTAGAGTGAATAGCGAAACTGCATGGCATAATGTGGTGAAATTATTACGAAGCAAGTGGTGATATCATTATATTCATATCAGTCAAATAACCACCCTGAAAAAAAAACATATTTACCAAAAGAGACAAAATATCAAACCCAATGAAGTCTTTTGTTTGCTAGCTATAGGGATGTAAACATATTGGTATCCAGCTACAAAAATACTGTGATTTATAAAGTATGCTCCTCCGTTTGTAAAGCTATAAGCATGTGTTTTAATAGGGGACAAATGCGCATTTTAATCGGGAATTGCCAATTATTTTTTCATCATTTTCTCCCAACCAATCGGGTATGGTCGGTTGTGCTAATGCGTCTCAGCTCATTGGTCCTAGACGCCTTCAGGCAGGCAAGCCCGCCCTCTCTTTTCCACACTGCACGCTACTCAGCCCACACAAGAGGTTCAGTGCTGGCTGCCGGTGAATCTGCGGGCCTCGCGCTCTCCTGGCCACGATCGGCTAACGGCGTCGGTTCCATTTGAACCGGCAAACCCCAGCTCACAGAGCTCAGTCCCCACCTGGGCGAGAGCGCCTTTACCGACTGAGCCCCTCAGGAGGCTGAATTGAAGAGTAAAAGTGACGCCACGTCTGTTTTCCGGTCCAGATGTTATTGCACATTTTAATGGAACTCTGGAGCAGTACGTCTGGCTTTCCGACGTAACGGCTTTAATACAGATCTGTCACGATGAGGCACTGTGAAGGACAGATAAACGCATGTTAGGAAAGTTTAATAACTGGAGGCTGTGATGGAGCAAAAAAACTGAAGCAGAAAGAGATCAGTTTAACCCCTTCAGAGCAGAGAACTTTTTTGTTTTTATTACCTTACCTTACCTTAGATGATGCAATACTAGCATAGACATTGTGAGACTAAAATGTGTTTCCTAATGAAAGGAGTTGTCCGTGTCGTTTCATGCTGAACATAGCGTACCGTAGCTATCGTAACCACCGGCGTAGATTTAGCTCAAACGCACCCCCCACGGAGAAACTACTCCCATTTTCGACGGCCACCTCCCCGTTAAAAGCAGCTTATCCCCTTCCGAGGAGCCAGGTGTGTAGGCTAATGTCGGTCAGATGCCCAGAGCACCAGGCGTCTCCACCCGCTTCCTCCGCGGCAGGCGTTCGAAATCGGTCTGTTGGCTGCTACCTTGTTATCCTCCTTCAGGCCCCGCCGTTTAGCACCTGCTAACATTTGGGCCGCGGTGGACTGGTTGGGCACGCTTGGCTCTCTGGCTAAATACACTGGGGGTTGCGGTCGAATGTCGACGTGATTCAGTTTTTTTAAAAAGGACGTCACAGTTTCATCGGTTGCAAAATGAAAAAGCACGAATTCATTCGCTACGGATGAGTGAAAATGGGTTAAATAGCGAGTGGGACTTGCATTTTAAAAAGTTGGGCCAGGTGAAGCTGTTCACCGCCACCCACTCCCCTGGGCTTTCCGCCCGGTGACTCACAAGCCCCCCGGTGTCACAGGCTGTCACCACGGAGGGTTGCCATGGCGCAGAGGCCAGACTGCGACATGTGAGGTGAAGAGCATGGACCTACAGCACGCCGCCCAGGAAGAAGGGCTGGCTGGCCATTAATTACAGCGCTCGGGGGGCCTCTCCAAGGACAGAGGACATCTCAACGCTGTTTTACATGGGACGAGAGCAAGACCGGAGCGGAGCAGGGTTTGTGATGAATGGAAGCCCCTGGCTGCCACTAATACCCCCCTCCCCCTCTCTCTCTCTCTCCCCCTCTTTCTCTCTCTCCCCCTCTTTCTCTCTCTCTCTCCCTCCCTCTCTCTCTCTCTCTCCCTACCCCCTCTCCCTCTCTCTCTCTCTCTCTCTCTCTCTCTCCCTCCCTCTCTCTCCCT
>JAOYSI010004720.1:0-14083 GCA_025775065.1 Hiodon alosoides
CCCCCCCCCCCCCCCCCCCCCCCCCCCCCCCCCCCCCCCCCCCCCCCCCCCCCCCCCCCCCCCCCCCCCCCACGCCTTTTTATCAGCTGGCGTTCCTCCACATGTCGGGCGGTGCTTAGCAGGGGTTTTCCTTTCTAATAAGAGAATTTGAGCTGGCAATGGGCCACAAACAGGGGGAAACATATATTATTGCGTGGCTGTGGTCGCGGGAATCTAGGACAGGTGACCAGGGGATCCTCGAGTCAACGTTCTGCTAGAGGAATACCCCCCCCCCCTCCACCCTGCCCCCGAAGCCCCTATTGCCCTTTCCTGCCATTACTTGCGATTTCTTTTTCCAGATGAACGTGAATTAAATAGGGAGCTGTATTTTTGAAACACCATTTGATTCTCTCTGTTGCTGGTATAAAAAAAAGTCATTTTTTTTCTTTCATTTTTCTTTCATTTTTCTTTCATTTTTACCAGGAAAACATCGACAGGTTTTAATTAGGTCACGGATTACTCTGTCAATTATAATAGAAACCAGGGGCTTAGATCAAAATAACATCTTATTAATAAGTTATTTTTGCAACAAAGGTTTTTATTTAAACTCTGATCTAAGTTATTATTATATATTATATAATATTTAGAAAATTCTGTTCCCAGATAAAAGGTTAAAAATGGCAAAAATTGTGTGTCTGTGGGTGGGTGGGTGGGTGGGGGTGTTCTGAATGCAGAGACGGCAGAAATGTAATCTCTTTGTAAGCATTGCACAGCTCACTATATTAGAAAGGTAATTATTTAACTCTTAACGTATTATTCAATATGTCACTCTGTTAGAAGTGGTGGGTTTGCTGCTGTGGGTACAACAGGGGTGATTCCTGCGTTGTTTCAGGGGGCCATTCAAATAAGAGTGCCATAAAGCAAACAGACACGTATAAATTATATTATTACTTTCGTAGCTAATATACTTTTCACGACACCATCACTTCATTAACATACCAAATAATTTATGTTACTGTGCTCTTTGACCGATAGATAGATAGATAGATGGACGGACGGACGGACAGACAGACAGACAGACAGACAGACAGACAGATACTTTGCTTTTTCAGCTCTGGCTTCAGCACACTGAGCTGAACACCCTGAGTCTGCAATCCTGATTAAATGGTTTTCTTATGGATTCTGCATCAGTGACAAGAGTTGTTCATCGTACTTTCTCATGAATCCCAATTTTTTGGTTATATTTTTCTACAAGTGTTTTTATACCCTCAGGACGTCTGAGCGGATCTAGCCCTCGAAAGGATATCACTAGAAAATTGCTTTTGCTATTTATACGCCACTTTACTGCGATCTCTGAAATATAAGGCAAGAAGACTCAGAATCAGAGCCCATAGGTGAACTGTGCTGGTTGGTAAGAGCGTGAGAATAGACCTATGATAAAAAACTAATGGGTCACACGGCTTTTACTCTGAAACAAACCATCTCTCTAAGCAAGTGCCGGTTTTAAAATACCAGTGGGTCTTACTCATCGGTAGAAATACACACCTATCAGAAAGCCCGCTCTGTGGGTTTTTATCCCCATTCATATTCAGTGCTTGCTGGCAGATGCTCGTAGTTATGAAGAATAATGGACTCCCTTCAGCGTCACTGTTTTGCAAAGTTGGATTCATGTAGAACTCCTGCGCCTCGGGTGACTCGGGGCCGAGGCACAATGTTAACTTTAGTAAGTCAATTTCCGGTTCCACGTTACTTGGAACCGGGCAGACAGAGCAAGAGAAACACACACACACACACACACACACACACACACACACACAAATCACTTCAAAATCCCATCAAATTCACTTGCCCACCTGCAGGTTCATGGCCAAACACTGTTAAAGTGAACTGTTTTCAGAAACGCACATTCATTCAAGCACAGCTCATGGGCGGCACCCCCCGTCCGACCCTCACAGGTACACCGCAGGACCCCGTGTTCCTCCTTTCGGCCTGACACTGGCGCTCGCGTGACGGTTTTTCGGTAAAGCGGGGAAATAAGTGTATTTACATTCTGCAGCTTGCTGCTCTGATCCTTATTGCCCTCATGAAATATTCAAAATGTCCCCACGTCTGCCTCTCTTGCCTGCTCGTGCCCTTTAGTAATAATTAATCCCACCCGCCACCTCCATCTCTCCTCTGGCAAACAGGCAAGGGGCGGAGAAGAGACAGAGGGAGAGAGAGGGGAAGAGAGACAGAGAGAGAGGGAGAGAGAGAGAGAGAGAGAGAGAGAGAGAGAGAGAGAGAGAGAGAGAGAGAGGGAGACAGACAGAAAGAGAGAGGGAGGGAGAGAGACAGGGAGAGAGACAGAGAGAGAGAGAGAGAGAGAGAGAGGGATAGAGAGAGAGAGGGAGACAGGGGGGGAGGGAGAGAGGGAGGGAGAGAAAGAGAAAGAGAAAGACAGAGGGAGAGAGACAGAGGGACAGAGAGAGGGTCTCTGGGAGGTTTAGGCCATGCAGTTTTTATTAGTCTTCATAACTTCCATCATATCACCTCTAGAGCAGAAAGGTCTCCAGGTACTTAGTAGCGCCGAAAGGCCCGGATTTCTGCAGTAAACCCCCCTGAAATCAGGATATTAAAATTTGCAGGAGGCAGAAGCACATGCCACCTTAAGATGTGTGTTTATCCATATGTGTTTATCCATATGTGTTTATCTATATGTGTTTATCCATATGTGTTTATCCAGAAGTGTTTATCTATATGTGTTTATCCATATGTGTTTATCTATATGTGTTTATCTATATGTGTTTATCCATATGTGGCATAAATCTGATTGTAGTAACACTTTATATTAAGAACACATTATATTCAACACACACTGTAAGATTGGGGAAAGCCATTTTGTGTTCTGATCTCGTTGAATGGTGCAAATGAGCTATATGAGTTTGTGGATTTTATAATTGCACGTCTGATTAATCTGTTAACGATTTAATTCTGGCTCTATTAAATGTTATTGTCATTTGAGCACTGTTGAAATTACAATGTTTACTATTTTCGAACGTTGCAAAAATCGGCATCATCTGATTTGTTTCGGCAATGCATTCTATTTCTTTGTTCAAATGATAGGCAACATCTTGACAGTGTATTTTAATAGAGCCCATTAAACACCTGTCCTACTTGGCATCATTGATTAAGTGCGAGGACATTAACATGATTTTATCCACAGCACACGCATATTCCAGGTTTTCGCCATTTCCTGTCTGGTATGAAAAAAATAACAGTTTTCAAATGCATGCGTGGCACGGCGCTTGCGTGATATTGCAAAAGGCCCGGCAGCGCGACCTCCACGTCATCTTCAACAGTCCACCGATGACAAGAAGCCATTTTAAGAGCGCTCTCATTCTGATCCTGGAGAGCTCTGAGCTACGGGGGCTGGACTGCGCCTGCGAGCGCTTAATTAATCCAGGACACCTGCGTGGGAGAGGAAGCCGAGAGCCTCCTCCTTTTTCGGAGCGCCCCTTCCCCCCATCCTCTTACGCCGTAGGAGAGAGCGCCGGTGTTGTGGCAGATTTTGGGAAGGGAGCACACATTTGGTCAGGAAGGAGTGTAATTACAAGGCCCAGCTGCCCCACCTTTCAGACTCCTCCTTGCCCCACTCCGCCGTGATCTTCAAGCCGGGCCTATCAGGCTGGAGGTTGCTATTGGAATTAATGGCTTATTCATTTAAATCTGCGAACCCAGGACAGCGCGGACAGCCGGCGGTAGTGTCACGCCATAACCGACACTGTCTGGAAACTGAAATCTGCGATATTTGTTCCTACAGTGACCCATTGATCCAGTAATCTGGAATTTATCTCCGCGGTTCTCTGGGGCTAAAACCAGCAAGGTTTCCCCAGCCACGATAAACCGTGCCCAGTGTCAGAGCATTTCGGTAACGCGCACCGGTCCTCAAAAGCTGGATTAACGGCGAAAGGGCCTTTGCGGCAGGGTCAAGCCACATCTGCCACCAACAACACCGGGCGACGCAGCGCCGATGGTGGCGAACCCCAAGCCTGCGCCGGCTCCATATTCTCAAGGCGGCCCTCAGCTACTCTCAACCTTGAGCTAAACCCGTACGGTTCACGGACCGATCACGTCTAACGAGGGAGCCGTCGTCCTGCCGAGGCCAACACCTCCACGGATTGATTTCCGCATTAAATATTCATAATGCTCTCCGGCAAGTTATGAGGTCTCGGAATGCATAGACGGGACCCTGAAGGGTGAGGCATGCTGAGATTAGCGCCCTCGCTGCATTTATTGTTTAGCTGTCTAACAGCGCCCGGGCAAATTCATAAAACACAGCAACAAAAGGGAAAAAATCACTCTCCCACCAAGCGCTGCTGCCCGACAACAACTTCAGAGGGCATGGGAGCCGTCTCCAATTATGCTCCGAAAATATTTCTAATGAATGGCCCTTGTTTAAAACGTCGAGGAGCTCAGTGTGTCTGTGATAATTAAATAGCCGGGCTGTGGCCATAAACCTGACCTCCGCCGCAGAATGAGGCACGCAGGGCCTTGATGAAGAAAAATGAACGCTTCCCCTCCAGCACCGCACCGCAACTTCCTGTGATCCAGCTGCCGTGCCCAGGGGATTCACGTGCAGGACCCGTGACCGGGACGTAGGAACAAAGACAGAAAACAGCAGAAGGGTCTCAGGCCACGCAAGGCACTCGTTGAAATAAAACCACGCGCACGTGCAAAACCGCCTCTTCAAATTAGAGTGGGGACAGGAAGGCAGGCAGCAGCTTGAGAAAGACAGGGTTTTTAAATCTGATAGAGTCCCTGGGGACAGAGCATGATATAGGGCTCTACGCTTCCCCCGGTCCGTCCGTCATGGAGAAGTTGACCTTGAAGTGCCAGCTATGTCCTGCCTGTCTACTGCCATTGGTTACCAAGCACTCCTCCGATCCTCTGGTTGCTCATGAACGCATTTGTAACGCGGTTACCGAAGTACAGCCTTACTTCCCATCACTCACTTTTGTCGACGGATCGCCTATGTTATTCTGTTTGTTAATCAGAGTTATCGGCCTTGCCAACCTCACAGAAGGGGACCCATGTTTATTTCTGCCTGGCCACGAGAGTCGCATTCGAAAACTGGCGAGCCTTCTTTTTCAAACCAATGTTGGAAAAAAATAAAATTATTCATCATAAAAAGATACATACATTATGCATGAAACTTTTGGTCAGCGAAAATCAATCTCACAGACGCGCAAAATGTACGAAGTTTCAGATTTCTCTTTCGTTTTTTGAAAGCGATGCAATGACCTTTCCGGCCGGGCTGCGGAATCGAACCCTTGTGGCCGGATGATCTTTGCGAATCTAACCCCTGAATCTGAGACGGTGCAATGGATCAGGAAAAGGAAAGGTTATACAGATGTAACGTTCGGGACATTGCTGACGCATGGCGGCTGATGCTCTGCTCCTCGCTTTCAATAGAACCAGCACCTCCACAAGGTCAAACCACAATAAGGACGTCAGTTCTATCAATGCATTTTCTCAGAACCACTATGTCCCACACGACAACAACACGTTCTCAGACAAAAGCTTCCATTAGAATTAGAAGTCTTTTTTTTTCCCTTTTGGGTCCACTTCCAACTTATAAATGCCAGTCCTCACAAATGCTATGGCTATTCTGCAGAAGAAGCCCATGGCAGCCTGCTTGTCCATCTGCTTATTAATGGATATTGAATACATAAAGTAGAACATGACAAACCCCTTGACGATTGGGAGGACATGGTTTTTTTGGGAAAGAAACATCTGTCACCTCGCCGTGGCCAAGGATGTTCTGCTGTTGTGGCCGGTGCGGTCGGTGGCTCGATGGAGGGAGCTCTGCCAGCTGCTTTTTTTTAAAAACACAGCCCGAGGATGTTGGCACAACGTGACCGCAGCGTTGAGGGAACGTTTCGGCCGATTAAACCCTTGATGTGTGCCCGCCTTGCGGTCTCCAACCCTACTGGTTTTTTTTCTTTTCGCAGCGCAATTTGAGGACTGCCGTGGGAGGTGCGGGCACCTTCCGGCAAACACGAGGCACCCGTTTTGCCAAAACACTGCCGAGGGACGGGTTACGTAACTGCCGTCAGCCGCGCATGGTGCGAGAGAGGAGCTTCCCAGCAGCGGTCCGCGGCGACACTGTTGCCGAGCGCTCATAGCAACCGCAGGTCATGCCACCTGGGTTTCGGAGCAAAGCAACTTGGGAGAACAGGTGCTCCCTGCGTAAATACGGAAGCGTTGGCACGGAGAGAGGCGCCCAACATTCAAAAGGCATTTTCTGATGCGAACGACCGATGTGCACCCATTTCACACACGGTAACTTAAAATGCACACTTGCGTAAACCACTCCAGCGGTCTCGCGAATATAGAGCTCAACTTTTTACCACCGCTTGAAGTACATTAAGATAAATCTTACAAATGGCTCCAATGTCTTCATTCACCACATACACTTTAGAATCAAAATTTATATTTAAAGGTGTGCAAAATAAAATATATTTTGGTGTATAAATCACATGACTCCAAGTGCATTTTCATACATCGCGTCCCCACAATTGCCATGCACGTTGGGAGAGTGAAAGACAATGTTATGAAACAAAAAAAAGCCCTTATGAGATTTACTATAGAATTATTTTCCCCCTAGCATTGACTTTAATAAGAAAATCTTTTTTCTATTCTCCTCCCACCTTTAGCAACTTCAGCCAAAAATGTAGAGAAATTACATTGACATTTGAAGGATGGGGGGGTGGAAAGGATGGATAAGAAAACCATGGGTTTATGGCTTTTTCTGATGGTGTTGACCAGGGGGATTAGCATCCCTGGAATGCTCAGGGTCATCTGTCCCCAGTCCTAAACGTCACACTCCTTCCAATCGGAAACAGCACGCACCTCTTCCCTGACAATAACACGCTCTCGCCTACTGTAAAGCAATCTCCCATCTGCCACCCACACTCCCTGACAAAGGGAAAGGAAGGCAAAAATGGGGGCCAAAACACAAAGCGAGTCGGGAAAGCGATGCCGTTCTGGGGGGGGGTCAATAACACAGGATCCTCCACATTCCACCCCCCTGTTAAATCACTTTTCTCCCCCCCATTATGGCACACAGGAGATAAAGCCAACACTTACCTGAGACTGGACTGGCTGCTGTCTTCCTGAGTTCAGTGTCGAGAGCGGCTTGCCGTTTTCGGGGGGAAGATCATCTGGAAAAACGTAAATCTTCAACAAACAAAAAAAAAGGAGAAGGGTAAATAAATTTTTTTAAATAGGCGGTTTCTCCTGAGAGCGAGATGGATGGATAGAGTCACTTCAGATGTTGTTGCTTCGATCGTGCGTCCAGCCTTGAGGGAGACTTGTGCATGGCAATGTATTATCCCTGGGTTAAAAAAAAGACAGTGAATATCTCTTAGCGCCGTGCGCCGGGTGAGTGAGAGAGAGAGAGAGGGGGGGGGGAGAGAGAGAGAGATTGAGAGAGGGGGGAGAGGGAGAGAGAGAGATTGAGAGAGGGGGGAGAGAGAGAGAGAGAGAGGGAGGAGAGAGAGAGAGAGATTGAGAGAGGGGGGAGAGAGAGAGGGAGGAGGAGCAGAGAACAAGAGAAGTGAGAGACTCGGGACTGTTTAAGAGAGCGTCGTCACACGCCGGTTTCTTCGGAATCCTTCTAGTGAGATGGGGCCTGCATCACCGAGAACTCGACTCTGATTGGCCAGTGCAGGGGAGATGCCTAGAATATGGAATTCAGGAGCAGGTAAACTAGGATGACCCATTCGTCTTGAATCAGGATCTCTTCCTGAGCCTGGGAGAGGGCGGGGGGGGGGGGCAGGAATGACATCAAGGACATCAAATGAGCCCTTCTGTTTTATAGGATGCGTGTGAGAAGGGTGTGGAATGGTGGCGAGGGCTGGAGGTGTGCATAGCAACGCTGGCCCACCCCTGCGCGCACACACCCACGCACACACACACACACACACACACACAGATCTGGAGAGGTCTGACCGGGGCTCACCAGGGTAGGCTGGGACACGATTTTCCCCAGAGAGGGTGGGAATTCTCCATCAATAACACAAAGCAGACACACAGACACCGGCCCAAGGCTCAAGGGCAACAGCTGACAGGATGAATAAAAAACAGCTTCTGGACCTTGGCGATTTCCATTCGCTGTTAATTACATTTAAAATATTCTGCATAAGAAATTGAACATCTTAGTGGTTTATTAGGTCCCATCCGTCTAACACAATGCTGCTCATTCAGTTCTGACACACCCGTTCTTATTGTCTAAACATCCGTGTGTATGTCACACTACCTTGATGTTTGATAATGCATTTTAAACTATGGATACATATATATCATAATACATCAACTTTCTACTAAAACAATACATTTATCAATCAACGGAGACAGATAAATATAAACAACGAGGGAAATCATATAAGATTCGCATCGGTCATAGCAGCGGTACGGAAAGTGGGTAAACTGGTCTGTCAGTAGTGGGGGGCGCGGATTGTCCTTGCGCGTTATTTCCCCCCACCCGTCTTTGCATTGATACAGTGCTCCCGATCTGCGGTCAGTGTTCACGCAATACATTGAATGTGATGATTGCTCAGATAAAGGTAAATATTTCGTATATATGCCGTTTACGTGCTTCGTAAAAGAGAACTCTATGCTAATATTCTAGCGTAATTGCAAATCTGATATAAAGTGGTTGGGGTTCTGGTTAAATTGGATTTGCTTGAGTTACGATAAGATTTTCCTCGTCTTAGCGAAATATATTATTATTTTACAACTACTATTCGTTTTAAAGAGCGTCAAACATGCTTCCATTCGGTCAGCCAACATGGTAGCTTGGTTGTATGCAGTTTAGATATCACATTCACACAACATTTCCATCAACCTGGTCCAGATCAAATGGTCATGCGTGAAACGCGAAGATGCGCACGTATACCAGTTTAGTTGTCTTTAATTCTTTCAGAGATTATTTAAATAATTCTACTCTACAATGGGAGAGATTATAATTTTCGATGTTCTCTTCTACTGCCAAATTTTTATTATTTTTTGACCGTTTATTTATTATTTATTGTCTGGCGCCCTTGTCCATGGTTTAAAGTGCAGAAAAACACACACATATAGTATATTTAATTCCAAAATTGGAAGTACAGTTTAACTACAGTAAAATGTAAATAAACTTGTGGCAAAGTTAACTAGAGTCTTTAAAAGAGTGAACCAAAAGACTGTGTGTTAAGTGCGTAGAATAAATATAACGATCAAAACGCGAGAAAGACAAACCTCTGCCTAGCAACTGCCGTGTCTTCCAATAACTATGCATAACAGTGTTCTTGCCCTGTTTACCTTACGCGATTCGGCATATTCATCGGCCAGACGCTTCTTAAAGCCGACCAGTAAGTGCTTTATGCCTATATAGTTTAATATATATGACATAAAGCAACAGAGCCGGTCCTGACCTCCCTGGGGCCCTAAGTAAAATTCTGCTAAGCGGCCCTCCTACCTAACCCGTGAGCCATGTAAACCATTTGCGACGGAGAGGCAGGGCCCTTACGTAATTTGCAGGGCCAAACGCAACTTGCCGTACGCTTACGAGCGTATAGGTCCGCCCGGCTCTCTAAAGCAAGTTTGTTCTTGTGAACAAGAATTGAGGGCTTCTTATTCGCCATATTAAAGGTTGTGTATTGACGAACGTTATATACACTGCATACGTTAAGACATACTCACAGCAAGTTACCTACATACTCCGAGTGAGAGCCTACTCTTAAAAAAGCGGTCACACAACACAACAATGTGATTCAGATTTTTCTTATTCGAAATACAGGAAAAACAGAAAAAAGTGCTATAATGCTGTGTTTTCCAGTGCACCCCTAGCCAGCGTAAAGAAGCACATCTGGCAGTTATTAGCTTTGACAAGAAGTGTTTCGGCAAACCCAAACATCTCCTAATCCTGAAATTCACAAGGGCATTCTGCGGAGTTCTTATGGAACAAGCAATTCGAATTGAGCCAGGATGGAATGGCCTAGATATTCTTGATTACACCTTATTTCTGCATTTTACATATATATTGAAAATATAATTGGGATCCTCTATTCCATTTACCTTGCACCTTTCGGGAGATAATATTGACAATCTTTAGCAAGAAACCAAACTATTTCATGAAAATATGAGGTGAATGATATGAGGCGGAATGACATTTTGACAGTGTGTCATTTGCTTGCCCTCTGAAAGAGGCCATTTGTCTTCCGCCTCACTTTGTCTATTAGACAGTGTGGCAGAGCCTGTTGTGAACGGGTCCACTATGGACAGTGAGTACGATCAGTTATTTCAGCTAGAGACAAGCTAATCGTTTCTCTTGATTGCGAATGTGCCTCATGTGCATCTGCGAAGGGACCTGGGTTCGATTCCCAGTCAGGGAGAAGTGGTGTGTGACGACAATTGTCGAAAATCAGCATCCTACTATTTCAGCTGCATTTCTAATGCAGTTCAAGGCCCTAAAGCAAACCACCAATCAAATGTTATTAAGGGTAATACCGTCCATTCAAAGACACAATGTGCGGTTTGATAAAGCAATTAGCTGACCACATCATGACGCTGCAGCACTCCCAAAGCAATTGTGTCTCGAATTTTGCAAACAGGCATCTCGCAAGCATCACAACTTTGACTAAACTGCTGCACCTGCATGGCAGGTTCTCCTGGTTTTCCTTTTGCGCTGATGCTGGGATGAAGACTGCCACGCACCTTAACAAAAATTGCAGCGTTCATCCCTTTCGACTGGCTTGAGAAACCTACAAGCGCCCAGTTTAGCGCCATCTCTCCCTGCCTCCACTCAAATTAAAAATAGCTCGGTATAGTACGCATGGCATGGCGCTTTCTTCATTCTATCGTGCCCAGTTTCAAAAGCCTCCAGCAGGAATTCAGTCTTTCAGGCACTGAATGTAATTTTCTGAGCAGGATTATTCTGTGTAGTCCATGGGCTCTATCTTGGAACACTGCTTTCTCAATTTGGCTCCACTATGTTAAGACGGGAGCCCTATTTAAGATTGTGAGTTCTTTCCATCATTGGATTTGGCTGAATTACCTGCACAAAGATGTTCTATTGTCACACAGAGGAGCTACTGTACGATCATGTTGCACCATGCTGAATTCAAGGTGTTACTTTTCTCTTTCAAGGCATGAAATGTTCTTGGGTCTCTGTATATATAAGACCTCCCAATCCCCATCAATCCCCGGAGATTACTTCCCTCACAATTTTACTGCCCCTAGTGTCGAAAAAACGTATTCTGGTGGTAGAACCGTCTCTTAAAGAGCGCCTATGGAAAGGTTTACCAAACTTTGTCCAGACATCCGGCTCAATCGTAATATTTGAAACCAGATTTTGAAAAAGGTTGGTGCACGTCTCCTTGCTGTCGCTTTTCTATCAATAGGCCCACCCTTGTTGGTCTGGCCATGCTCTTAGCCACTCCGATCACTCCAATAACTTTCACAGCTCTACCACCTTCCCTTGCATCTCACCACTTTTTCTGCTTTTGTATGCTGCCACAGTTTATTCTCGCGGAGGCTACATAATGTCGTACAACGCTAAACGCAACAAGTTTTATTTACTCAACCTCCCCTTGATATTCTTCTAACTATATTTAGTTTGACATAAGCCCTTTTCCCTCCCCTCTCCAGGGCATTGGAGATATAAGATATGGCCAATCCAAAGAAGGGGTATCATCTCCAGTGTAGTTCTGGCAACAAGAACCAATAACAAACGGCCAATAGTGCCCTGTTGGCTGTCCCTCCAACCTTCCACAAAGTACTGAAGCTGCTGAGATATCTACTCAGCTCCTCACTAGCCAGCTGCTCTTATCGATAGGATTTCTATGTTTTTCCTCCGGAAAATGAAATCTGTCCAGCGCTTTGCGACAAATTCTGTTTGTAAAAAATGCGCTAGAAAATTTTTTTACTTTGAATGATGAATTGAGTCCGTAACAGCGGCACCACAACCCAGGCTCACGTCCCCGTGACATGCGGTATCCCGGCGGCTACGGGCGGGATTGAGTTCTGCAGGGTCAGTCCGACCCTGAGCCGCGGTTTGCCAAAGACCAGCTGTGTCTTTCGCCAGGCCCTTCAGAAAGCGCTACATGCTGCTTCGCTCCGCCAGCTGGTCTGACATTCCCGCTCTGTCCCACGCGGCGTTGCCTCAGTGCATCCTTAAACGTTATGAAAATGTTAGGTGTTAGCTGGGGAGCAGGTGCAAAGCAAGAACTTATATTACTTTACAATAAACTAAAATAAAAAATATCTATACTTTCTGATTTGGGGGGGAAAAAATCATTTGATTTCAATTGCTGTCATTTTAAATATAGAGGAACACATCCCATTTTAACTCATAGATTTCGGGATAGTGATATTTTTCCTTAACATGTAACAGCAGGGGAAATACAAGGTGCACCTACAGAGTGTTCCCAAAACACAGAGTGTGTGTGTGTGTGTGTGTGTGTGTGTGTGTGTGTGTGTGTGTACACAGGCCTGTACCAGGAATCAAACCTAGCATGGCCGCACTGCTGATCAGCTTGACCGAGAGGTCTTGACATCTTAACAGTAGCTGTATGTCCTTGTATTGTGGCTGATCGTGATTAGCTTGTCTTTGGGATTCTGATTTGCAAGACCCGACAGCATAGAGGGGCTGTCGTACTGTGACAAAATGACTTCAGACATTCATCCTATGAAAGCAAAGCGTGTTCCTGTCACGTGACCCCGGTAATGCATGCAGCAACCAGCATATTAAAGTGACAAAATTAATCACGCTGCAGAAAACAATAATCACAGCCTAATAAAGTAGTAAATGAATTCCCGTGGCCATCTGCGCTTTGAGATTGCCGTTTGGCCAAAAAGGTAATGAGAATATTCAGGCCTGTTTTTCCATGTAATCATCTGGACTCAATCAAAGCTGAAAATGTCTGAGGTGGTTTTCTAATCATTTCTCTCATTTTATCACTTTCAGTCGGTATATTTGACTCAAAATATGGGATGTGGCGCTTTCAATGAACAGTAATTGCGGGGTATATATATACGCACAAACCCAGTGACTCCTGAGCTGAAACGTACATCTCTTAACAAAGCAGTTTTAGCCTCCGCAGTATCATCTCAAAATCTGGCCGCGAGTCTTAACTGCCCCCTTAAACGGCTTTCCGTCCAGCCACACCTTTTTTAAAAGATAAAGATAAGAGTTTATAAAAGGATTACTGGAGAAATAAAGCGGCAACGATTAGAGCGCCTTTGAGATCGCTCCAACTTTCTCGCCAGAGAAGTGACCGGAAAACCCCTGCAAGGTATCTTAACGATAAAAAAGAGTTCCTGTGGCTACGATGGCACTGTGACTGGAGAACGCTTGTTCCTGAGAGGGGAATTGGGAATCTGGGAATCCCAGGCAGGCCCTCCAATTACGAAACCACACTCCCGATTAGAGCTTCTGACGTCCAGGCCCCTCTTTTTGGTTGAAGTGTCGCAGATGTCCTTGAGTGCGTGCGCGTTGTGTTTGTGGTGCACAGAAGGCCGTGAATAGGCAAAAAATCACAATCTGGAACTGGAGATTGTGGAATACACCGTCTTCGCATCTCTCTTCGCGTTGCTTACAGATCTGCTGCTGTTGCTCACTGTCCCCTCGAAAGGACCTGTCAAGCCACAGCGACGGCCAGACAGATGATGTACCAAACTTCTCCACTTTGTCATCTGAGCTTCACCTCCTTCCCTGCAGGCCAGAAATCACAGCGGTTCTGCCCTGTGCACAGGAGGGCTGATGGGTAATGTTCAGCCAGCTGAAGGCCACCAGGCCAACCCCGCCGTGTCCAGCGCGGAAAGGCCGCTGGCTGAGAACGACGCAGGTGAGACGGACACATTATTTTCCGTTGAGGAAAATAAAGAGCAGGTCGATAGAAAGACTCATCACGAGAGCCGCCACTTTAATTCAAGCCTGTTGTACGTCATGTGTTACCCATTTGAGTTTGGCGGGGGCGGGGGGGGGGGGCGGGTTGGGGGGAGGGGGGGGGGGGGGGGGGGGGCGGGGGGGGGGGGGGGGGGGGGGGGGGGGGGGGTGGGGGGTGGGGGGGGGGGCTGGGGG
>JAOYSI010004721.1:0-14081 GCA_025775065.1 Hiodon alosoides
TTCCCCAAACTGTTTCCACAAAGTTGGAAGCATAGAATTTTCCAAAATGTCTTGGTAAGCTGAGGCATTAACATTTCGGAAAAATCTATGCTTCCAACTTTGTGGAAGAACTTGACTGGCTTGCTTTGGAGCTTTGTTTTTTCTTCTTTTTACGCAGATTGAGTTAACATTATGGTTTAATTAAGGATTATAAATAGATTTTCTTATGTTAGTTCAAGTTAGACTGGCAGCCAACCTTTGCAAGTGTCTGCGTGTTTATGTTGTGATTTTGGAGGTGAACCACGGGGTGCAACGGGCTCGAAAACGTCCCGTTGTGGAGCTGAGTGGGGCCACGTGACTGGGGGTGACCAGGCCGATGGCAGCCACGGCAACAGCAGGAGCACAAAGGCGCAGAGTCGGACTTCTGTCACCCCTGAAAGGGTCGTGTACATCGTCTGTTGCCTTCTGTGAGAGTGGGCAGTTGGCTGAGGGTTCTCTGTGTGTTACAGTCACCTCTGTTTATGTGGTGTGTCCGTCAGTTCGTTTCCCTGTGCCTCGGGCCAGCTGGGGGAGCTAGAGGCTAATGCGCAGCCACATCTTTGGGTGTTGCATGTTTGTCCTGTGGGTCATTCCCCTTTTATTTCTTTGTTTTGCAGTCACGGGATCCCCCTCCTTCTCCCTACCTATTACCACCGGGTGTGGGCCTGTGACCAGGGCATTGAGTGGTCGGTGGGTGGGGCCAGAGGCAAACTGGCTGGGCAGCTCAGTAATCTCGTGTGTAGCTCATTGCAGTATTCGGGCAGCTCAGTAATCTCGTGTGTAGCTCATTGCAGTATTCGGGATTCAGGGGTTTAAGAGTTTGAAATCCTTGGACTTTCCGGACCGATTTATTTTGCAGTGGATTCAGTGAAGGTAGGGCACTGGCAGGAGTCGGGCCCTCGTCTGGCTCAAAGTAAAACATGCAGTGACTGTTTGATCTGTGTTAGCTTTCGCTACTAAGATGCAATTAATGACGAATGACCCTGTAGTAGATTAACTCTCTTGTCCTCTCCCTTCTTTATGTAGACAATTAATTATGTGTCATCAGACAGCAACGGCTTAATTATTCAAATTGGGAAACGTCTTTATTATTCAAATTTTCCACATACCAGTTAAAATTCCGGTTATAATGAAATAATGAATTATTTTGGTAATTTATTCATATTTACTTTTTTCTTTTCCCAAATAATTTGTAATTACTGAAATTGTCACTATAATGAGTGGATACAGGATAACTTATCTACTTCTGGATCATTCGTTGGTTATGTGTGATTTTATACTTTCTGAAAGCAACTTGTAGGACAATCCATGCCTTTACCATCAATCACGGACATGCAATGCTACCAAGACAGACGCTCCTACAGTACAGAGAAGCCCCCACCCTCCCAAAAGCACAGGAATCATTCACGAAAGGAGACAGAGGACTACGGCCTAAATATATCACCGATGTATATAACCTCAACTCGCTCTGTTCGCCGGCACTCCCTGGAAACCACGCATAAATTTACTGCATACTAATAACTCTTCTCTGTGATATAAACTCGGATTTGTGATCTAAAAGTAATAAACCTGACTTGTGCGCTCTGTGTTAGGAAGACAAATGCCCTCCTCCAAACCACAGAAGCCATGCATAGAAGTTATATCAACTGATGTGCCAGACACCCAGTTCCTCTCTACTAATTTGGGGGGGGGGGGGGGCACATTTAATGGGAATGGGAAAGAAGGAAAGAGCGTGAGTATTTGTCAAATTCAGAAATTGTTCAGACTATTTTTCAACCATTCAACCTTCTCATTGAATCATCCTTTGGTTCGACAGTTCAAAGTCCTTGTCAAATGCTCTGCTGCTGCATCATGATGTCTCCAGAAATGTGTAAAAAATCTTAAATCAATCAATATCTTTTATAAAGACGCTTTACATACAGAGAAATACAATATGTCCAAGGCCTGATCCTCCAAAAGCATGTCAGTGGCAACAGTGGCAAGGATAAACTCCCTAGGCTGGCAGGAAGAAACCTTGAGATTAAATACTTTGATATTTTCAAATCTAGATTAAAAACACACTTGATTGGACCCCAAAGCTCTGTGATCTAATTTACCAATCACCATTCAAATGTATGTGCAGCCATAACTTAGTTTCTGCAGAAGCAAATTCTGCACTGCCCCTCATTAATCTTACATAGTTTGAGTTTCGTTCCATAGCTAACCCAATATGACTCTCTCTTTTCTTGTATGTGTTCCCTGAGGAGCTAACTGTGCTGCCTGTTTCAGACCTGCCATAAGTCAAGACCCAGACAATCACTCCTTGATCTCCATCACTCCCTAAGCGTATCCTCTAATGACCTAGCTGAGAATATTTTAGAGAATCTTTCTAACTGGTTTTGAGTCCTTTCTATAGTTGGGCTATTCAGAATATATACCCTGTGGCCAGTTTATGAGGTACAATGGACCGCTCCTAAAGACAGCGAGTCACATGACCATGGCTTGCTGTAGGAAACAAGTCAACCTACATCAAGCTATTTAGTAGCTGTTCGATTGATCATGCAACTTGTTGGTCATTGACACAGATGGGTTGTTGGATCAGATGACGACACTGGGTTCAACTCCTATCAGCTAAAAACAAGTAGGAGTCTTCAGAGGGCACCCAGTCACAAACATTGGACGATTGAGGCATTCACGATTTCTGGTGTTTGCTGGTGTCAGTGGTACAGTTAACGGTGTGGGAAACACATGTTGATACCAACTGAGCAACATTTGAATGCCACAGCGTGCCTGAACATTGCTGCTCATCAGGTGCATCCCTTCATGACTACAGAAAAAAAGAGCACGTGTTGCCTCAGAACGATTCCTGGAACGTTCATTGAATTCAGTTAACTTCAGGGGCCAGCGCATTCCCAACACCTGAACTGTATGTATTTCTCACCTACTGTCTGGGTTTTACACCCAATGGAGCTCCAACCACAGAGATAGAAGGCCAAATCAAAGACAAAAGCATACAAATCCAGAATTAATAAATACATCGATTTACTCATGTTTTAAAATGAGGTGCCCTCACACAACCCATCTGAACTATTCAATTATATCTCTGTTCCACACACCATCATCTGTAAACCACACCATCTCCTCGCACCATCGTGTCCTTAGCTATAAGACCCCTGCAGCTGGAGATGACAATACAGAATAATAACTACATACACACTCCAGATAGCTCATGTCATCACAAACCATGACTGCTTTAAATTCATTGTCAATAAACTCAAGTTAAAATGATCCTTTGCGCCACACTGACTGAGAGCAATGGGCCAATGTTAACCAGGCAACTGTGTTCTGTGTTGGTTTCAGGGTTTTAAACCAAAAAAATTTTATTCAATAATTTCCAACCACAAAAAGTGTTGCTGCATATTTGGTGTGTCACTTAAATTATTTTTAAGCGTTTTAAGCAAATCCAAGGGGAAAAACTGGCTCCATCCTGAAAAAATGAGACAAAAATACACCTATCAAGCCAAAATTACACTGGAGTGATACACAGATAACAATGTGAATATCCTTCAGTGGCCCAGTAAAAGTCCTGGATTGAATCTATGGCAGGATTTTGTTTTGCTGTATATAAGCAAAATTTGCTCCACACGGGTATGAAAAAAAGTTTTGTAATTGCTGCCAAAAAGATGCTTCCACCTTCACATTAACTCAGGGTTGTACTTACTTTTGTAATCAACATTTTCTTTTTTTTACTGACATCTGACATCTTTTACCAAAAAAAAGATGTTTTTTTTTTTTTGAACATTCAAGTTTTGAATAAATATCCTCACAAAAAGTGTACCCATCATTTGTGATACAGCAAAATGTGGCACTGCTGGAAGGCGGTGACAGTAGGAGGCTTTCTCCGAAACCCCAGAACTCGCTTGTTATAGTTTTTGCTCCTTTGTCCATTTCTGCCTTGTCAACAAAGTTCTGGGGAAAAAAAAACGAATGGGACGGCTGGCCTTTTGAGAACTAGATAATCGCTCCAGGCCTGACTCACAGTGTGTGTTCATTGTGAAGTGAGAATATAATTTCTGTTTCATCATCTCTATTACAAGCATTAGCACTCGTTACCTTGAAAGCATGCAATCTAGCTTTCAGAGGCTGGATTCATAAATAATTTTGAGAGAATCATCTCCAGGGGTAATCAATTAAGCCACTATCGCTGCTGAAAAACAAAATAATATATTGAGTATTTAAAACTTAAAAGAGACTGTAATTGCATTGTCAGTTCCTGGTTCCCCGAATAGAGCTGCAGGGGAGCTGTCATGTGTACGCTTTATATATGGGTGTAGCATGCCCAATACCGTTTATGCAGCATAATTACTAAACAGACAAAAGCAAAAAGAGAAGTGAAACACCACAGAAGCTGAAATGAGAGAATCAAAAGCTCAAAGCTCAACACATCCACGACTTTGTAGTCCAAATATCTTCTCCAGAAGCTCCATGGGCAAACCATACGGCTGGCAGCGGAGTGTGGCACAATCACGTAAACCGCATTTAGGTGCACAGACAAGGTCCTGACTGTGGGTGAGACCCCACAGCTTGCCTGCCAGTCTGGGCTGTCGAGGACGGGCCCTCAGGTTGCCTCTGTGAGTCAGTCGGGAGAGTACACTCTGGTCTCTGGCGTAGTCATCCTGTTGAGTGCTGCAGTCCCGCACACTGAAAGACATTTCCCTACTTTTTTTAACTTGTGTTTCCCATGCACCTTCATCCAGGCCATCACGGGGTACTAAAGAAAGTCTTAGAAAAAGTCCTTTAATCACACCATAATCAAGGAGTCCATTACAGTCCCTTGTCGCCCTATAAAATGTCAATAGATTGGGTTCTTTGTTTGCTCCTAGGTCTTCTAGAAGTTGTTGACTGCGGGCACAGGTGTGGGGATGAAAAGAATGTGTTGAATATGTTGATTACCCATACACACCCAACCCCCCTGTTCCTTTATTTGTGCAACATTAACCGTGGCTACTACTAACCACTACTGTTAGACCAATAAGGAGCCAGCAGGAAGAGAGTTATGACGGGTGTGACTTGTTAAATATTACAGCAGATCTGTGTCACCAACACTTGGGTAGCATGTATTTGTCCAGTTTGTCAGAGGGTGTCCAATATTTGTTTATTATTAATATTTATAAATGTAAAGCTACTTTTTTTTACAGCTGATGTTTTCAATAAGCTGTAACTGACTGGCTAATGTCATTTATTTATTTATTTTATTTATTTATTAAGTCAGAAAATACCATTATACGAAGAATTATAAGAAGCTTAAAATTTCAGACAAGTCACATGTCCTAGTCACTACGGCAACTAATGCCCATGATTTTCTAGAGTGAAAACTGCCAAATGAGACGTCTGCTAAAGGGGCTCTACTACATGGAAATTTTACCAGCTTGTCTGACAGGACCACGGAGAGTTTATTGTTGCCAGGAACATATTTTGAACATACGTTCTACTTTTCAGTGGTTGTGATTCTCACTAGTCTGTTCTGAAACAAGTTCTACAATTTCCTCAGGCAAAGCGACTTTAATGTAGCAACGCCAAATTACGACTCATGCTTTTTGGGTGAGTCGATTAGATAAATTCATTTTATCCATCAGGTCAAAGCAAACATTGTGGAAATGACCCAAATGAAGCTTAAAATAAACAAACATTGGGAAGATGCTTTTCTCTACAGGAAAGAGAATAGAATGTGAAGCATGGTTTAACTGAGTATTAACAGGATTTGTAAAGCTAGGTGGCAACTACACAGGGTTGCCGCATATTTTGAAGCCCCTTGGTCATGATAGAGGTGCGGATATCATTGTTTTCTACCAGTTTTTTAAGCATAATATGAAAACCAATGATTGAAGTGTTTTGTGAGTCTCGGAAAACATGTCCAGTGCTCCAACCAGCAGAGTCAGAGTTCATGAATGTGTTCTTCATTGCTTGTGGAATCAAGAGAACCTGGAAACTCCTAAGGAGGGCTGTGGTTGGACAGGGTGACGAGAGAACAACGACATCGTGGTGGACAGGGTGACGAGCGAGAGAACAACGACATCGGGGTGTACAGGGTGACAAGCGAGAGAACAACGACATCAGGGTGGACAGGGTGACGAGCGAGAGAACAACGACATCAGGGTGGACAGGGTGACGAGCGAGAGAATAACGACATCGGGGTGGACAGGGTGAAGAGCGAGAGAACAACGACATCGGGGTGGACAGGGAGACGAGCGAGAGAACAACGACATCGGGGTGAAGGCGTGAGACAATCATAGGTTTTCCTAGGTTTCCGAATGATACCCTGTACTTGCACTTCTTAACCAATCCAACATGACCAAACAATCAGCCAGCAAATACATCAATATTTTTTTTTCATCCCAGTTGGAAATCTGGGGTGAAAACAGGATCACGCATAAAATGACACAAATTTTGTAAAAAATTGGATGGCAGCAGAAAAATAAAATAATATGCAAGACTGCAAATTTCCATTATGGACATTTTAAACACGGACAAGACAGGTCTGCTGATAGATTTATTTCCTGCACACATCCTGCTGTGGTATTGATGGCAATCTTGGGTATTGAATGCCACTTTCAAAATTTATGGGCATGTTACTGATGTGCTATCAGGAAAAGGAGATTTATATATTGACAATATCTCCAGCATAACTGACAACAAATGTTTTATACTGTACTTCATTTACACTCTGCAGGTTTGTTCAATGGTATTTTTTCTAGCCCCAAGACACAGATTTATCCCTCTCACTGAACCAATAACTAATGTGTCATAGCACAGCAATATAAATTGCCACACGTGTGTCATCTATAACGACTGACATAGTCCCGCTTCCTCTACATTTAATGTGCCGCAAACTTCCTTGGTGCCCTCTTTTTCATCGCAGCACTGGCTGCCCCATGGGTCTTTTTCACAGCTCAGTTTCTTTGTGGAGATATTGTGTTACCAGCACATGCAAGGTGGTATCTGGTATCTGTGGTGGAGTCTCTCTTGTCTGTCTCCCTGTGAGGTTAGCGTTGTTACACTGCAGTCAGAGTGCATGTCCGAAAGGGTTGGGATTTGTACTTTCTCTAAAAGGCTCCAATTCACTCCAGATATAATCTATATGAACACGTTTCCTTTTGTTTGTTTGATTGCGTGGCGGACTCCCACACTAACCCCTAATGGGATACTGCACCCCTCCAAACTATTAGCAGACTAGTAGACAGCAGGGAACTTAGCCATCTGCCCACCGGCTGTACAAGACAACAGACACAGACAGCACATTTATAGGGCAACAGGCAAACAGACGGCACATGTACAAAGACAACATGCACTCAGGCGGCACATGTACAAAGACAACATGCATTCAGATGGCACATGTACAAAGACAACAGGCAAACAGACGGCACATGTACAAAGACAACAGGCAAACAGACGGCACATGTACAAAGACAACATGCACTCAGACGGTGCCCCAACAGCACCTCAAAGGGCAAGGCTTTCCTTTTCTGACACAAACAACTGCGTCAAAGTAAAAACTACCTGTCTTCAGCTCTTGAAATGATCCAGGATTGCGTGAGGTGAAAAGAATCATTTTGTGTGGAAAAGTATAACAACCATTCATCAGCCCTGAACTATTTATGAGTTGTTCTAAACGCAAACTCAATCTTTAGCTAATACCAGGAATATGAGTACAGGGGACTATATATATATTACCATGGTTTTCATTTTCAATTGTTTTTCTCATGAATAGAATCATCCACCCTAGCCTCTAATATCTTGTTAGATAACATGACTTATCCCCCAAAGGAAGTGTGTGCGCACATGAAATCTTATTTGACAATCACAGAAATCTGTTTCTTCAGTTTGTATTTATTTTTTTATTTTGCAAGCAAACATTTTTTGATTGTGCAGCTGGGAGTTCAGTTTGGGGGCAAAGCACCGGCTCATTAGGAAGACTGGCAGAAATTATACTTTTATTGTCTACGATTGTTCAGCAGACGTGGCAAGTAACAAGACTGACTTTTACATCCCCATATGCGAATTCAAGAGTATGGGGAATGGAAGAAGTGTGTAAATGGTGTGGTTAATGATGATGAAATGTAGTAGCTGATTTAATCAGGCAGGAACAATTTAACCCCTTGATGCCTAAGATAGAATGTCCATATTTGGGAAGAATATGACCAGTTTTCTTTCAAGTGCTTGTAGTTTGGAAATCTTACATCAGAATTTTAAAAGGAATACATATTTAAGTTCTCCAGAATGTATTCTATTATTCTATGTTCTGTGCTTATTTGAAACAAAAAAAAGATGTAGAAATAGTGGTGACCCATTGAGAAAAAAATAAAAAAGGTCTTGACCTTTATAGTTTACACCTTATTGTAAAATGTTACAAACAAGCATTATCAGCTATGAGGAAATAGAAATGAAATCTAAAAATGTTAAACTTCATCACAATCTGCACAAAGGTGACGGTTTACTCATTCGTTTGGAAAATAACACATTATATTCACATAACATTGGTGATAATTTCACAGAAACATTGGAGATTTATGTGTTAGCTAGTCAGTGTTTTCTCTTTGTTTCAATAAAAAATTTTCCATCAGAATTTTTCTGAATTATAACAATTGAAACTACATCCAAACTGCCTTGCACAGCACTGAAATAGCATTTCTTTATCAAATTTAGCTGGTGGAAAAACAAACAAGCATTAGTCACAAATCATCGTCAAATTATATGACCATATAACAACTGACATACGAAAGACTCAAAACACAAAGCGACGCGGATTTATTGAATATTCTAGAGCAATTTTTTTTTTTTTTGTCATGAAGCATACCCATTATAAGAAAACCATTCACCCTTGGCTTCTAATTAGATCAGAACTCTTACCGGCTTTGACTCAACATTAATCTTTTCACATTTTATCAACAGTGAGGGATTTGCCAGGGGTAAGAAACAACGCACTGTTAAGCTGTAAGTCTCCTAACAGCGGGATCACATAAAAGGAGCTGTGCTGGTCCTGAGTCCGTGGAGCCAGAGCCCCAGGCAAAGTTTGCCTCCCCACCCACCATACGTAACTGGTTCCGTCAGCACAGAGTGTTCCTGGATGCACACCGGTCCTGCTACAAGCCCGAAACAGGAACACGATACACACCGGTCCTGCTACAAGCCCGAAACCGGAACACGATACACGCTGGTCCTACTACAAGCCCAAAACCATAACACCGATGCACACCGGTCCTGCTACAAGCCCGAAGAGGGAACACGATACACACCGGTCCTGCTACAAGCCCGAAACCGGAACTCCGATGCACACCGGTTCTGCTACAAGCTCGAAACAGGAACGGCGATGCACACCGGGCCTGCTACAAGTTCGAAACCGGAACGCTGATGCACACCGGTCCTGCTACAAGCCCGAAACTGGAACGCCGATGCACACCGGACCTGCTACAAGCACGAAACAGTAACATGATACACACCGGTCCTGCTACAAGCCCGAAACCGGAACACGATACACACCGGTCCTGCTACAAGCCCTGAAACCGGAACGCCGATGCACACCGGGCCTGCTACAAGCCCGAAACAGGAACACGATACACACCGGTCCTGCTGCAAGTCTGAAATCTGAACACGATACACACCGGTCCTGCTACAAGCCCGAAATCGGAAAACACAGATGCACACCGGTCCTGCTACAAGCCCAAAATCTGAACACAATACACACCAGTCCTGCTACAAGCCCGAAACATTACCAAAAAGGATCACTGATGCACACCAGTCTGTCTCAGTGTTGCTGATGCACGCTGAAGATGCTGCCCATCTTTATGATTTGTCCAGCTGGTTGGACGTTATATAGATGAAACTATGTCTCTCAACCAGCGCTGCTCCATAAATACATATTATTACACACATTAAGCAGCTGGATCCTCTGTAAGGACACATGGGTCCGTTTTGCTTTTCATCAACATTGTTCAAACTGGGACAGAGCCTTGTTATCATAATTAATAGAATTAATAGTAAGGTAATATTTAAGGTAATGTGATGTCGTGTGGATTCAATAGCTTGGAAGAAGACTAAGGATCAAATCTAAAGGGTAAATATTTAAATAACATTGTTCTGATGTTTTTAAGGATAAGCTTACAAAAATAAAATAGAGACCCATTCTGTAGCCTGTAGAGGCTGGGCTAGTATAACTGCGATCTTTAACAGGAGAGTCATTGACTTCACCAGCCTCTATAATGACACATTTTTCACATTAATGCAAAACGGGGGGAAAAGGCAGCAGAACTGAAACATTGCATTTCATTTCCATCACTTCTCTGTGGTTATCTATAACAGGGCTGCCCTCTGGCATGAACAACGCGTTTGATGGCTCAGGTCTTTGTGTCCTGCGGCTGCCGGAGGGGGGTATTGCTTTAGTTTTGTTCGGCTTCACAACAAAGCCATGCAATCACAACAGCTGTATTTGTAGTGAGTGCTTGTTTTATGTGACACACTGAAGTGGTCTCAGTAGGTGGGTAGATGGGTGGGTCCGTGGGTTGTGGGGGGTGGTCTGTAAGGCAAGGGACCAAACAAAAAAAAGATTTGGCTCCTAGGGCCCCCAAAAAGCTATAGTTGATAGGCATGGTTGTGAATGAAAGCGATGAAAGCATATTGCTAGATAAGAACAAAGCCTGCATTTTTCTTCTTTTTTTTTTGACAGGATTCAGTAGTTTGCAGTTTGTTAGTGTTTAGGATTATATAAAATATGTTTTTTGTGCATTCAAATGTGCAGTTTATTTTGTAACAAGACAAGGATCTACAATAATAGTATGCAAAATTAGTGTACACAATCTATGCTAAATTCTGGCGCACAAGATACTGTTGCTAACCATTAGGTAATTAAACACGGAACTAAAGGCTGCCATTTAGTCAGTTAGTTTAATAACTTTACTCTCTTTAATTTATCTCTTTTTCATTGCTTTCCTAATAACCTTTTGTACTTTTTTGACAGAATCCTTTAACCAGGTGTGTATGAAGGAAACAGAACAAAGATGTCAAAGGTAATTGCCTCCTAATAATGACTACCGTGTTAAAGTATGGATATCCTTTTGGTCCTGGCTGAGTACTAACGTCATCAGGACCCGGTCCCTAATCCCAACATAAACCCGTTTACCAAAACATGGGAGCTGGGAAATAAAAATTCTGCTATCTCAAAAAGTGTGCACTCAGTTTCCTGCGGGCAGAGACAGAGGTCCACTAGATCAGTTTGGCAGCAGGCAAGGGAGGGTATTAAATGGAGAAATGGGAGCTCTCCACCATGAACATGGAAAGAGCAAGGGCGGAGGTCCCTGGAATGGCCAGGGCCGCGGCTGACGTCCCACAAATGACAGAGCAGAAATTGTAACTGAGTGACTACTCAGGTATGTCTAAAATAGTTCTAATATGGTGCCTGATTTCGAGCAAACATTGCCAAAATAATAGCCCCATACCATCTCCCATGAGAAGTGGCAGAATGTTTGCAAAGCAGAAAGCCCCCGCGTATGCATCAAGGTAATGCACAGCACACAGTAATGACACTGCATTGCTGTCAGAGTTCTGAAATTAGATTTTGATTTGTGAGCTTCCAAAATGTGGCCCTGTATGCTTGGGAATGTATTTACAGATATGCCGAAAGACATTTCATTTGTTTTATTTTTTATTTTTGAAAACAGAAATACTGCAATTATGCGCTTTTATGATCCCTAAAGACGCAGGTCTTTTTATTATACTGTAGGTGTATGTTTCACTTAGAGCAATTTTGACACTTCAACACTTTGTTGAATATTTTCATTTAGTGTACCTACTGAATCTCGCACAATGCATTGGAAGGAGTATAAAGAATAGGAGTAAATAATAACATGTTGTAGGCTAGACAGAATGGACTCCTGGAGGAAACCAACTGATAGATAGAAATAAGAACACATGGCATTTGGCTATTTTTGTATTGTTATTGTAAGAAAGGAGTCTAGATGATGATCAAACGTGACAAAATACAAACTTTGTAAACCTAAAAAAGTGATTGTGGCAGTGATGGGTGTCATACTTAACAGGATAACAATAAATTAAACATAAAAACATTAAAAATTAATTTAACTCAGATACACAGAACAGAAAAATGCTAAAATCCCCTGAAATCAATGCCTTTTAAAATGTGTCTGTCATACCTTCAATTAAATGCCTGTTTTGCGACAAGGTAGTTTAACATTATGCTGTGTTTTGACCTGTCAGGAATGAGATCTCTCTAATGGGAACACAAGAGATTTGAGTAGCATAAAATGTTAAGCTAATTATTTTGAAACATGCTTGGAGTTGCTGTGTGAACGCATACATTAATACCGACCGGTGATTGTGATTCTGCCTTAATGAGGTTGCTCGTTTAAACAAACTCTCACTCCACAAGGGGGGGGGGGGGTGTAATAAGACTAAAGAGGAGAAACCACCTGTATGGCGTATTTAAGCGGGAGTTGCTTTCCTTTCCAGGGGTAGTACTGGCAGGAACCGCACGGCACGTGTAAAAACTCCACATTTCTTCATTTTAGCTAGGTCATATCTGCACAAATATGGCCTGAAGAAAATTTTTATTTGATTTAAAAAAAATTTTAAAAATGTTTTTTCTCTCCGATTTGGTATTGGTATATTTGCTGTTGCACAATTACTATGAAACCTATCAACACACATGGGGCGAGGGAGTTATGAAATCTAGTCCAATCCAATTACCCACAAACCACTGATCTCGAACGACACTGCTAGCCTGCTGGCACCCGGGAAAGCAACGGAAGATCCTGGTTTTCCCACCCAGCCTGGGTGACGCCCGCGCCAATTCTTCAGATCATTAGCCTCTATCGACTAAGGCTTGGACCAAATATAAACTTTCCCAGTATGCATAACTGAATTTCACAGTTTTCTTTATTGTTTAAATATCTTATTTTTTCAACCAAAAATTAAGAAAAAAAAAAAAGGGTAACTCTTTACATTAAGTGTCTCGAATTGCGGTCTATTTATGTAGTTACAAGTGCGTATGTTTCCTGCATAAACACACGTTTACATGTAGAACCAAAAATGATTATGCATTGTTACTCTGAAATTCAGATTTGACCAGAAATTGCATAAACTTCCGTACCTTAGACCTACGTCTTAACTTTGCTTTGAAATATGCACACTCTTCTCTTCACTGCTCATTTTAAGTAAAAAAAACCTAACATCACAGTAAACTAAATTGAATTTTATAGCAATGTGATACATTTGTACAGTCATACCATATAGAAAAATATGTTCAAGACCAAAAAAATTATAAAAACTAAAAAAAAATTACATTATATCCAAACATGGACCCAGCCAGACACAAGGAGTGGCTGACAGAGGAAGTAGCCGGGAGAGGGAGAGGGAGAGGGAGAGGCGCAGGTTTGACTGGAGAAAGACAATTAAGAGAAACACCAAGAGTTGATGTCTCAGAGATTAGGGCAACTATAATTGTGGATGTCCCGGGCCGGAGGGGTGGCGGCATCACAATGTATGCAGAAATCTGATGGATTGCTGTTACATAAACCTCTTATTGGGTCATACAACACAGAGCTCCTGATTCCGTTCCTGGATTACCTTTATGGAAGGCTTGTGCCAGATGAGGAAATAGGGCAGTCGAGGCAAAATTTTCCTAACTTTGTAATTGTATGGGACAATGTAGCATCTCACCACTCCCTTGCTGTCACAGAATGGTCCCATCCAAAAATGGTGTGAACCCCCCCACACACACACACTCTTCATTTCTCAACCCTATAGCGGAATTCTTTTTTTCTCGTGGAGGTGGAAAATTTATGACCACTGTCCACACAATCAGATGTCCCTCCTGGATGCATTGAATGCTGCATGCCTGCAGATATCTGCAGAAGATTTCCAGGGATGGATCAGGCATGCAAAGGGATTCTTTCCCAGGTGCATTGCAAGAGAGGACATAAGTTGTGATGTGGATGAGAACTTGCCAAATGCAGAAGACAGGGTTATGACTAGCATTTCTCTCTCTCTCTCTCTCTCTCTCTCTCTCTCTCTCT
>JAOYSI010004722.1:0-14080 GCA_025775065.1 Hiodon alosoides
TGGGGTGGAGACTGACGCATCTGGTTTAGGGGGTGGGGTTGAGACTAACCCGTCTGGTTCAGGGGGTGGGGTTGAGACTAACCCGTCTGGTTCAGGGGGGTGGGTGGTTGAAAAGCTTTTATTGTTGGTTGCTTTTCTCAAAACTTGAGAGGAGTAAAAATAAAAGCCATAAACCAGCCCTTCGCTCCCAGACTGGGCTGGCCCTGGCCATTTATTTATTTATTTATTATTTATTCATTTATTTATTATTATGGTCATTAGATGTTTAATTGAATTGTTTTGAGGATTGTTTAAAATCAGTTCTGTATGAATTGCAGAGAAGCTCTGGGCCCTGGCACGGGGGATAGAGTCTGTTGATGGGGACAGTGTTTAAAGCCGTCTTAATCCTCTTTATCCCTTCCCATAGTCCTATTTCTTGAGAGGATGGAAACCTCAGACATCTGCATGTAATGGAAAAAATCAGGACAAAAAAATGACAATTCATCATAAACCAATAACTTTGTTGGTAAAAAGCTGTGCTGATTTCCTCTTCACTGTGTCCTAATGGCTGTCATGCATTCTTGCACTTAAGCTGTAGTTGTTACTAATATTCAAGACAAAAAAAGTCAAGGAACTAAGGGAGACATTTTAAAATCCACAGCACTTAAAGGTCTGACTCAGAAGAGCCTGTTAAGGAATAAAAATTATTTTTTAAAAAGCAAAGGTGATTTTTTTGTACTTACGCAGAATCAGTCTGAAGTTGTGTAACCACCAACATTTGTCATGACACAAGCCGTTCTTGTTAATATTTACCATACAGTTATGTGCATTTTTTAAAAACCTGGGGTTGCCTTGGAAGGAAGTTCACCCTTTGGAACTGGTACTGTGTAATTCATACTGGTCTTTGCTCTTTGTTTTATCCACTTATCCTTCTGTGGCAGCTATCCAAAGAGGTAGAGACTTTGGAAAAGTTTTTTAATTTATTTTTTTTGTTTTTTTTAATTGCACCATAAGTGCTGTAAGTAATGCATGCAAAAAAACTGTAGTAAGCAAATCCATTTTTAAAAACTTGGGACCATCCAAAACTCTGGAACAAAGCCATAAGAAAGACATTGCACACAGAACTGCACCGGCAACGTCAGCCTGAACACTTTAACGGCCTCTTCGTGCTACGGTCACCTCGAGAACGTCTGGGGATGTACCAGCGGACACAGCTGGAAAAGCTCAGGAGAAGGTCTGCGGACGGGTTGGCACAATGAATACATCTGTTTAAACCGGGATAAAACCAAGCACAGCACTGACTGTGTTTAATATGATTAATAATAATAAATTATATATACATTTTCACTTAATGCACACCCAAAATTATGCTAAGGCAAAGGTATACTATTTGTATCAATGGCACTGTTCTATGTGCACGTTTTAAGAAATAATTCTTTGAAATAATTGCCAAACATTTGCTTTTGTAATGACCTTGTTTAAGCTATTCTGTAGAGATAATGCGCATATTCTTTTCAGTTCAGTCTTCCGAAAACGGGTGAAGCTTATGTACACAGGTTGGCAAGAGACCCTTGCCAACACACGCAGCGTTAAGTAATTTTCAAACCCTTGTCTAGATTTTACACCTGCCTAGTATTTTCTTTTAAGTATGTAAAGAATCTGTGAGCCGAGACTAATGACCGGCGGGAGAGAGATTCCTGAGACTCTACAACAGCTGGTGGACAATGAGGTACCATTCCCCTGGAGAAAGGTGTCCACAGAAAATGTCTTGTCACCTGCTCCAGCCTGGAAGAGAACTGGGACGGTACAGATCAATGGAGAAGGATTTCTCCGCTACGTTGGATTCAGGCGCTACTGGTTATCTTCTGCCGGTCATGAACCCGGTTATAGTTGAATTTCTCACTCTTTGCCTCCTCAATTGTAACACCTAATACAGCTTAGTATTCTTGGGCAAAATGTTTAAACTGAAACAGAGTTATATGTACTGGGGTTTCTCAGAACATGGGAGTCAATGGGCCATTTAAAAATAAAAATACGGCAAATCTAAAACCCTGGTTTTTGTAAATATACCACCATGCGTCAACCACTGACAGATTTTAACACTGCACAGGCTTGTTAAGGAAGCCAACCTTTTTAACACTCCGATGGAATAAATCAGCCTCACATGAGCCCTGAAAGTCTGACAGAAACAAGGCACCTTGTAGGACCTTCTGTTTTACTTTTCACACAGACTCTGTCTCCTAATGACCCATCTGCGACCAAAGCACAGAGGAAACGTTTAAAACTGAGGACTTTGATCCTCCAGTATAAATCGACCATTTGTGCTTTTAAGCTTTCAGTGCTGGAGAGAGATGCCCTTGCTTGCCAGTCTCTGTGAACTTCTCTGTAGCGTTTGGATTGAAAATCTGTCTGTCAGAATTCCACAGGAAAAGAGTTCAGGTTACCTAACCAGAATATCAATGATCATTTAGCATTAAAAGCTACTGAAGCACAAACATACAAAATATTTGTTAACCAAAAGTTTACAGTTGTTGGCTACATCTCTTGTCTGAAAATAAATAAATACAGAAAGAAAAAAACCTTATTAAAATGCACTATAAGGAATGTGGACATCTGCTCTTTGAACATCTCATTCCAAAATCATGTGAATTAATATGGAGTTGGTACCCCTTTTGCTGCTATCACACCCTCCACTGTTCTGCACTGTTCTGGGAAGGCTTTTCAGTAGATGTTGGAACCCTGGTGTGGGTACTTCCATTCAGCCACGAGAGCATTGGTCAGGTCGGTCAGTGATGTTGGGCGATTAGGCCCGGCCCGCAGTCAGCATCAGAATTAATCGCAGCAGTGTTTGATGGGGTTGAGGTAAGCACTCTGTGCAGGCCGGCGGGGGGAGGGCCTATCCCAAACTGTTGCCACAAAGTTGGAAGGACAGAATTGTATAGAATGTAATTTTATGCTGTAACATTAAGATTTCCCTTTCCCGGAACATAGGGACCTTGCCCAGCCTTTATTAACTTCATTAGTTTGTTAGTATTAACTTTATTGTATTTGTTCTGAAAAAAATGTATCAGCATTGTTCTTGGATTATGTTATGGGGAGTGATTTATGTGTGAAATGTTGTTAAATGGTATCTAGAAATGGCTGAATTATCATTTATATGTGGCGTGCCGACCGTCTCTCAAGGCTCAAAAACTGGATTCCTTAGAGAAGTGACCGGACACTTTGACCTCAGTGATGAAGCTTTCAATGTTGCATGACTGGAATCGAAATTAAACATCAGAAAATTCCACAAAGCAATGATATGCAAGCGTTACAGCCTGGAAATTGGTTCAATTCTTCAGTGATTGAAGATGCTCTTATTTGCTACACGTAGCATGCCCAGAATACACATATCGGTGTGCGACAACTGATACACTTGGTGTTTTTATGTCCAATTCGGGGAAGCAATGCAGCTCTTAAAAAATACATTATGTTAAATCCTTTCAACACTGATGTCTCGAGGACTGAATGTCTCTGGTGGTTTATGTTTTAGTGTGGTATTCTTTGGGACACATGAGGTTGTCATTCCTGATTCTATGTGAATCTAATAAAGATCCCATGAACCTCTTGAACAGTAGTTGCATAATGTTGCTGCCTGCTTCCAGATATCAACGATGAGTGGAATTCGATCCTGTGTTCCGACGCACTACTTGTCTACACTTGCTAACCGTGACAACAGCAGATGGGCTACCTGTGCAGACAGCTCGCGTTGTGAAAACTTTCACGGTGACAACTGCACGATTCTTCATTTTCAATGCAGGGAGTAGAATGCTGGAGCTTCCCTTTCAACAAACACTGCACTAACTTCTGAAGCGCTTCATTCCTGAGGCCTGCAAGTAACTCAAAATATTTCTGTTTCGTGAAAATCGACACGAAGGAGGAAATTCGAGCATTTGATGCCAACGGTTTATTCTCTGCAATCACATTCATGCATGTTACATGCCAAAGCGAATATAATGGCATACTAAGGGTAGGACGCAGAAATAACGGTGGGGTTTGAGTGCTTAAATAAACCACTTCCCCTACGCATCGCCGCATGTTGCAGTTGAAAGCGTCCGGAGACATCAGCTGGCAGCTTTGTTGCGTCCGATCTCTAACTGGATCGTCCCCTGTACACTGCCTTCAGATCTTGGCAATTAACCCAAACAATTTAAAAAACTCAATATACCATTCTGAGCTATGATGGTATTTATATATTAGGCTACTACAATAAACCTTTGGCGACTAAAATGACCCAAATAAGTGAGGGTTTCAGTGATATCACTTTACCCAGAACTGCTTAAATAACAGCTCAAACAAGCATATATTTAAAAAAACCCAACTGCAATGTCAAAGCAAACATATAGGCACAGATCGACACAGACAGTTTCTTGATTTATTTAAGCTGGTGATTAAAACCCAGGGATTCTGCGCCTTCATGGATGGAATTCTACCTACTACGTGCAAGCACTGTATCTGATGGCAACAACATAGCTCTAGGGAATTGGGCTTCTGTTTGTCCCAGCGGGAGGGCCAGGCCCTGTGTGTGCAGGTCAGCGCTGAACAAGCAAGCAAACACCCCTGACCCTCGCTCCTTTCGCCGCCCCTGCTGCTTCCCGCCCCCTTCCAGAGTGTCGCCGTTTGACACGGTTCAGAGCAGTTTGACTCCACTGAACAGCCCAGACTCCCCAAGCACAAAAGGAGTTGACAAACGCATGCATCGATGAGATGGCGATAGCCTTCAAATCCCCGAAATATGCAAAGTTTACTTAGTTTTACTTGTGTCAGAAGCTGATTGCGACTCTCAAACTCGTTATCTTAAATTGAATCAGCGCCACGGAGCTTAGACAAATCCTACTTTTCCAGGAAACGTGCCTGTATTGGCGATGACAGCGCCCGGTGAGAATGCGAGAGGGAGAGAGGGGAATTTCTTGAAGTTGGAAGTGAACATTTAATAGACTTTTTTTTTTTCTTCACTCCCCGAACAAAAGTCCATTTTGGCAATGCCCTTTTTTTTTCCCGAGCGAGGGAAATTAGAGACAAGACTTTTCAACAGACAGCGCTTTCAATTCAGTCCCATAAATGCTAATGGCTTTGAATGCTACAGACAACGATGAGATTCGGAGATAGGCTTTGGTGTGCTGGCCGCCAAAGGGAATGAGTGACGTGAGTATCCGTTCATCAGATTTAAATTACACATTTCACAGGCCATTGTGTCCCAGCATGACTCTGTTCCTGTTAGTGCAATCTGTGGGCACGTTGTCAAGTTACCGTTTCCGTTGATTCTGTCTCTGTGGCCCATCCATCCCTGAGCAGCGCAAGACAGCTGGCCGCAAGTCGCCACACTTCACAAAGTTCTTCAGAGGCCATTCAAGGTCACTCAAGACTGCAGGAGCGCGCTTAATCCACATTTTTTCCAGGCAGCCGGACCGTGACGGGAGGACTTTGGCACCGTCGGGTCACGTATAGGCAGTCATTTTTCCATCACCGGTTAAGAGACCGTGGATTTTGTTAAATCTGGTTTTGTGCCTGTACCTTGGACCAGAGCATCTCTTCAGAAACGTCTCGAGAAATGCACAGCTTTGTGACTAGCCGGTCACAGCTACCCAAAATGCAGTTCACCCAAATCACTGCTATTTTCAATATGGGGCTCTCCCAAATCACAGCTACCTCTCATATGTGGCCCTCCCAAATCACAGCTATCATCAATATGGGGCCCTCCCAAATCACAGCTATCATCAATATGGGGCCCTCCCAAATCACAGCTATCATCAATATGGGGCCCACCCAAAATCACAGCTATCATCAATATGGGGCCCACCCAAAATCACAGCTGTCATCAATATGGGGCCCTCCCAAATCACAGCTATCATCAATATGGGGCCCACCCAAAATCACAGCTATCATCAATATGGGGCCCACCCAAATCACAGCTCTCATCAATATGGGGCCCACCCAAATCACAGCTGTCCTCAAAATGGGGCCCACCCAAATCACAGCTCTCATCAATATGGGGCCCACCCCAAATCACAGCTCTCATCAATATGGGGCCCACCCAAAATCACAGCTCTCATCAATATGGGGCCCACCCAAATCACAGCTGTCCTCAATATGGGGCCCACCCAAATCACAGCTCTCATCAATATGGGGCCCACCCAAATCACAGCTGTCCTCAATATGGGGCCCACCCAAATCACAGCTCTCATCAATATGGGGCCCACCCAAAATCACAGCTGTCTTCAATATGGGGCCCACCCAAATCACAGCTGTCCTCAATATGGGGCCCACCCAAAATCACAGCTGTCTTCAATATGGGGCCCACCCAAATCACAGCTGTCCTCAATATGCAGCAGATGTGTCACAACTGCACCACTAGGCTGACTGTGTGCGTCAGTGAATTCTGAGAGAATAAAATGATCTCTAATTCCGTTTGGTGGAGGTGAACTGGGAAAATAATTATGAACGACACGTTGCAAAAATAAAGCCTGCTTGCAAACTGATTTCCTGAGATGCATGGTCTAACGGCACACAGGAAAAAAACAACAAAAAAGAAGAGATCTCGGCTTCACATGCACCCATAAGAACAATCTCATGAATTAAACATTCCCTCTACAACAATGAAAGGAGATGGGTGAGGTATTCCATAAAGCAGTCCAAAAATATCTTGGGTGTCTTAGTATGAGCATGGGTACAATTTTTCTCTGGCACCTTTTTAAAAAAAAATTGTATTTGAACTTGACTATAAAATGCTAATTATGTTTCATACATGCATAATCACAGTCGCACATCCAGACTATTTTAATATAACATTGAATCATGGGTGGGTTTTGGGTCTCGGATATGTATGTGTATGTGTGTATTTGTTGGGCGTGCAAAGATTATTTTATTTTTTTGAATAACCAAATTAGCTGTTAGCCTTTGTAGTCTATTAATGTCTAACTCGATGTTAGTATATCAAATCACTGAGAATTGGCCAAAACTGCTGATGAGAAAATTTCTGATTTTTTTCTCAGCGTTTTGAATAGGCAGATATCTGAAGGCTAGTTTCACTTCTGTTTCTTTTTTGTATTCGTTTTCAACCTCTGCTTAATAACAGTCTAACGCGTTAAATCGTTTAGACATTTTTCCTTCACTCCCGTGAATTGAATGTTCCATAACGTTAAATGAAAATATGATATTGGACTGTTCTAAATAAGTAAACCCAATTATTTGCACGAACACAAAGGGAAGGTCATGACAAGCATTATAAATCACATTTATTTACAAATAAATTTTCCTCATGATTCGCCATCTTCTAAACTTTAAACGGATACTTAAACGCTACTTAAATGCTACGGATGCCTTCAAAGTGGGATTAGGTCGAGACACGGTTCTGGGGCCCTGAGATAGGAGACTCTCGATGCCTGTTGGTGACCCAAACTTTTTGAAAGACTACGACCGCCCTGTGTAGCCTTCTCCGTTCACCTGAAAGCCAAAAAAATATAATAATAATAATAATGATAATAATAAAAAACATCCTCTAGCATCTTCTAAAAGAGGCGAGACCAGTCCCTAAAAGACACCCAATCACTGTGAGCCGCGGTGAAGTTGAGATATCTGGACTGATAAGTTTACCATTAAGCGGATTTTGCCAATCTGGTCGCGGATTACACACAGGAAATGTAACTTAATCCATGAATTGACCTGTACCAGCAATCCCAAACCCCATTGACCTAAGGAATTATTTTACCAGATGTTTCAAAAGAAAAGGATATAAATATCGCAATAGTATGAGCTAAAACATCTGGTGGATTTTCTCCCAGTGAGGTAGTAACGTTTGTCTAAATAACCAGTAACCATAATGTCCATTCTGTGTTTTTGCACTAATTACCAGACATTACCAGGTTAATTGATAACAAAGTAATAATATGTTTAGAGGATTATATTTTGACATAAATTACAATTGGACTGTTTTTATATGTACTCGATATATATATACATATACATATACATGTGAACCTCTATATAGCGGATGATCTGTTGTAGTGTCTTCAACGTAAATTTGCAAACAATACCATGAATTTGCTAAGTATCGGTTAACATGGTGCATTCATCAGGTCATAGATTTAAAAAACATGCTTGATCATATAAGGAAGAAACAGATAATGTGAGTAATATACGAAACAACATCTGGTTTGCGGTGAAATATGGCAATATCTCGAAGTGAAACAACAGCAGCAGTAGGTGAAACTGACTGACTGACACCTGGATTGAGAAGCATCTGATACGGTTTATGCGCATATTTCAGCGTTTATCAGTTTGTTCTTTGAAATGTATATCCATGAAACAAAACTTTCAACAAAATGATTGAAATCATCCAATCGGCATTCACATATTTCACATTCCCGCGTTCATTAATGTGTGTTATTTGTTTTGGCTCTGCGTAAAATTTGATTCAGGGAGGAATGCAATAAGCCGTCTTCTTTTTTTCTTTTCTTTTTTGACCTTACAGACGCACAAGCTGAGACCATTGTTTTGAGATGGTTTCATTCCTTTATACTAACCTGAAGGAAAAAAAAAATACTAATTGGATCTTTTAAATGGCAAAGAATTCAGAGTTTTAAAATAATGCCGTTAATCAGTTTCACGAGAAAATCCCTCAATTTAAATCCATTAGCAAGGTTATTAACATTTAAACGTACTACATGGTGTAAAACTGAACGATAACTCTCAATACTACAGGAAGTCAAGCGGAGTGGGTGCACTTTATGCAAAGTTAAATGAACCGTAATCCCAGGACCACAGAAAATGAGTAGGGATAATTTATTTTTTCCCCTTCGGTATCCCTGTGTTTCCGCCTCCTCCACTAATGCTCGTCATCCATCACCTTGGGATATCTGACTGTGCATCACTGATGGCAAAGCCCAGACTGGGCATCATGTTAGCGAACCGCGAAGCGTTGACCATTAAGGCAGAGAGACCCGACGCCTGTGTGGCGCGTACTCCGGCTGGGGCAACGTCTCCACTTGCCCTGCAGATTGAGGTCTTTTCCTGCCGTTCCTTGGGGCAATCGGGACTGAACGTCTCTTGATTTCTTGCCTCCAGTCAGGTCACAGTGTCCTGTAGAGTGGCTGCCAATTCCAGACAGCCCATGTCTCAGCGCACGTCGCTGGAATGGTGTCCTCTGGACCCAGTGGGAGGGCACCTCATTAACCCTGCTGGCACCAGCCTTTCCAGCCGGGGTTTGTGCTATGAGGGGGGCGGGGCGTGGTGGGGCTGGGAGTGGGGGAAGGGGGACACTGCAGTTGAATGAAACGTTGGAGTAATAAATAATAAAAAGTGTTCCCATAAACCACCACTGCAGTCTCGTTGACAGATTTAAACGAGTCGGTGTTCCCACCTACCATAGCAGCTGGATGGCCACATCAAACGCCAGGTCTCAGATTGGAGGAAAAGCTGTGTTTTTCTGTTTTCATTCATTCAAAGTTATTTCATTATCTACGAGTTATAATTTTCGCCCGAGTGACCCATTTAACTTTCTGTGGAGTCCAGACTGAAACATTAAATCTTTTTCTTCTTTTTTCCTTCAGGGAAAAGAATATGATTTCATTTGGCTAAAGAAGTTTCTATGAATATAAAATCTATGTAAATACCCACCTTGAACCTAATCTAACTCGAGTTAGGTCTTTCATAAAGTTATGCCTTGGGTTCATCATACATAAATGCCACAATCGTGCAGAAACCTAAGGTATTTAATTTGATTAATGTTTCTAAAGTTCTCATTCCTCAGGAAGTGGGTTTATGCCTGTGCACGATTTGCTGCAGTTACAATGCGAGTCCCACCTTAACGTTTCCAACATCATGATATTAATGAGACGACAGTGTTATAGTTCATCAACGCAAATTATTTATTGGCCTAGGTTCAGCAGCCATACAGGCATTAAACAGATGTAGATTAAGATAGCATATGTTTTCACTGTTGACTAATCTGCGGAGCTTCTTCGCCGGAGGGGAGACGATCTCGACTCCTGTTTGACTTGTCTCGGCTGCCGTGGAAACGCATTTACACATCAAGGTCGAAAAATGAAACGGGCGAAGGAACACAGGCACTGACTACAGCACAGAAAGGGCAACGCTCAGCTACAATGAAACCCAGAAAAAGCCATCAGCCGACTTGCCTGTTCGAAGCCGATGGATCATGGATGATTTCCTGATACCTATCTACACAAAAATATGTGAAGGAAACGTCGAACCAGCTCAAAGAATGTTTTAAAATTGACTAGTTTATTAAATGAATGTGTTCTCACTTACAGTCAAAACCCAGTAATATACATTTTTGTGTATTGGTTTCCAGTTTCACAGGCTCAGATGAAATACATTTTAAAAGTGGTCTAATTGTAATGTTTTGAAGCATCTGGGTTATTATCCTTTCAGCCAGAAAGGGTTCACGTTACAGGCTGGAGACAGCGTTTTCTCCTTTACACTGTAGTAACACAGCAGGCAGACGCTCAATGCTGAGGCAGAAAGAACAGAATAAATCAATGAAGTTCATCATAGCCGCCTTTTTAGCATAGGGCTACAACAGAGGGGTGACTCCTCATTGCAACATGGCACAGTGGAGGGCGGGGCAAAGACCTGGCTTGTCAATCTCCAGGTCACATGCCCGTCATTCAGCTGCCACAAGGGGGCGCAACTGCGGCACCGTTACATTACGCTTGCGTTACTCTTATTGGTGCTAAGATACTGTGATTAAAATGATTAGCCTGGTAATCGCGGTGATTATTACTTTTGGCGCAGTGTAGTGAGGTCGGGGGGATTTAAATAAACACTTACCAAGTCCTCCTATTTATGTAAATTCTTGGAATTTTGTAGTCAGATTTATCAGTGCTAATCACAGAGAAGACCTCAACTTAATTAAAAGGGGCGTTTATTAATCACCACACAAAATGCAATAATCAACACTCCACATTCAATAATTTGATTGGCGAAATACTACTTAATCCAAATAACTAACGGAAAAGAAATTCAACGCAAGAGGTCTTAAGAATTAGGCTGTTTAGGATTTTAAAAGGGAGCCGAAAAAGTCCCTATCTCTGTTAAGCATGTAGAACGTTGTAAATGAATCTCATTCAATCAGGGAACAGCGTTCCTCACGCAGACAGCCCGGAGCTGTTAATCTCGCACAGGACCTGTGTTTAATGTTGGTTACAGTCGTTCTTGTAGGGTCAGTCCAGAGTCAGTAACACAGCTCGTCAGCCGTTAGTTGGATATATAGGTGACGAAATTCCGACAGCTCTAAGTTGCTGCGCCAGACACTGGCGCACAGGACAAGACGCATGGGAAACCCGGAGACGCAGAGCGCATGTTAGGGTCAGTTAGTGGAAGTCCAGAGGCGTTTGCTGCTCAGCCAGGACAACTTCACCAGCAGTCTCTCCACCATCAGAGCTGAGAACCAGGGCTCATACTACTCCTTACATACAGAAAGATGCGAGGTTTCATGACCTCTAACGGCTCGGCATACGTACCGCTGACCATCGGGTGAAGGTGGATCATGCGTTAGCTATGAATTAAAGCTAAAGCTTAAAGTGTATCTCCAATAGTGGACAGACTCAGTTCTTTGTGAGGGCCCCTTTCTAATTCAGCATTTCTGGGGAGAGTACTGCGTTTGGATGGTAAGATGATTCCGCTAATGTTCACTCTTCCTTGATTTTAAAAGCACAACTGTTTTAAAGAAGAACAATCAATGTTCAGATGGTCCTGAATAGAAAACCTGCATGGATCTGCATGGTCAGAGAATAGAAATAATGAGTGACTATCCATATCGGGTCAGGATTCATGGGAGACGTCTCCCCCGTGAATTTTGGAGAATTTGCGGGGGGGTGCTTCAGCACCTCCCCTTGCAAGATAATTTAGTATCATCAAACCCACTTGCCACACCTTGTGGTGATTTTTTTGTAACCTGTTGTGTTTCTGTCTGACTTCCCATAACTTGGGTTTGGGTTCGGAGTCTTGATTTATTGCTTTTATTCTCGTGGCTCAAATGACCGTTTCCAAGACGATGATGGAGAGGGCGAGCCGTAATCTGTATAGAGTCGTTTAAGATCCCGGCACCTGCTAAAAGCTGAGAGGATGATTGGTGGGGCAGCTGTCTTCCAGTGCTTTGTGTGCCCAATGCAACACAATAAAATAACAACTGAAGTTATATTGGGTCGGAACACTTATCAGTAGGATGGCAGAATCAGATTTGTTGCTTTTGTTCTCTCCTTTTTCGCATTCAGCACTGTTCCTGGACTCTGGTATATTTCAGAGACCATAATGAGCATAACGAAATGACTTGGTGAACTAGATAAGGGTCTTTTTGTGCCTACCCACTTGTGGTGTTAGTGGGTGGATCCTAGTCGGGTAGGGCAGCCAATGAGATTTACAGACTCGGGAATCACCAATTAAACCAGAATTTTTTTTCTCTGGAATCGCTGTTTAAGCACGGATTGGAGGAGAGCCCTGACAGTCTGCAGGAGTCCGGCAAGCCAACAAGAGGCGCTGGTTAAAGAAATCTGAATCCACCCACCCCACCCCAGAGAGCAGTCTGCCAATTACGCACTGCCGCTGGGCTCTCCGGGTCAGAATCGGCAAATGACAACGACTGGACTCGGACATGCTTCACATGATTGGATCCAGATCACAGGGCTCCGTCTGCCCTTGGGTGAGTGCCATTACCACTCAGGAGGCCACTGCCCATTTATTTATCCGCCAAGCCACCTACAGCCCCAACATGAATTCCTACAGAGGCGTGAAGTAGTTGACATCCCAGATGTGTTATCGCACGGCAGAAAACTTTATTCGCTACATCTTGATGGTGGAATTAGTTTCCCTTCCCTATCAGATCTGCTGACTGACTCTGCCCCTTCCGAAGGCTGAAGGTCTATCTGTAAAGCCCTTACAATCCCTCCCCCTGGCCCCCACCCCTTCTCATTGCAGAGGCTAGTATTCCACCTATCCTTATACACTGAGCTCAGCAAACCGGGTTTGCTCTACGCTTTTTGCTGGAAATTTACTCATAGGCTTTGTACGTGAGTATATGTTAGTTAAATTACAGCATGCCTTCGTTACATTTTTCATGTATTTTCTTTGGGCTACAGTGAGGTGGGCCCCCAAATCAAATCCTGCTCATGACCCCCCAAATGGCTTGAAACGGCACTGACAAGAGGAATATTCATTTGAATGTAACAAGAAGCTGATTCAGACCCAAAACATGCACCCTTTTGCCCATCAGTTCTATGATCTAATAGTGAGGGCATTTATTGGGGTAGTTCCTCACAATCGCGTGCATCAGGCATCGGAGGGGGGTAATACTCCTGTGGTTATCATTCCTTCAGTGACTCGGTTGTGTAACCTCGTTGAGCTGTGAAGCTAAATTTAGCCTGATATTGCTGTTCTTTCTTCACAAGATTAATGGCTTATACTAGCAGGGGAAATTCAGGTATGGGGAGACTTTAGCATTATCTCAAGCAGTGGGGAATTCAATACCCGTCTGAATGTTGCTCATTAAGGGATGGCGCAATTTTCCTAGCCTTCATTTGATCAGAAAAACATCCAATATAATACGTGCGCACAGTAGATGGTTTTAAGAAAAGCATTATTTTAAAATACATACATACATAAATGTATGAAAATAAATCCAACAAAAACATGCATTGGAAATGGAAAAAACAAATTAGTTATGGGGAACTTTTCTGTTACTGTTGTGAACATTTCAGTTTTGATGGTTGGTGTTGGCCCTTCGTTGGCCCTTTGTTGGCCCTTTTCTCTCCATCGTGTTTCCTCCGGTGGCTCCCCTTGCCACTGGCTTGCACAGCAGAGAGAGAGAGAGAGAGAGAAATAGTGCCTGACCAGTACCTGAGAGCATTCCTTGAGACAGCCTCACGATACTCAGCCCGTCACACCCGTACAAACGCTAAGCTCTTTTCCATCCATCCTCTTCCAGCTCCTCCAATGTGCTCTGGATGCAGGGAGTAAGCTCACCGGTGTCTCCACAGTGCTCTGGATGCAGGGAGTAAGCTCACTGGTGTCTCCACAGTGCTCTGGATGCAGGGAGTAAGCTCAC
>JAOYSI010004728.1:0-14078 GCA_025775065.1 Hiodon alosoides
CATGTTTGTCGCGCCCTCTATTTGTGTGTGTGTGTGTGTGTGTGTGTGTGTGTGTGTGTGTGTGTGTGTGTGTGTGTGTGTGCGCGTCCGTCCCACGCTTTTTGCTGTACCCCCCCCCCCCCCCCAAAGCCTAATGACTTCTCTAAGTGGACGTCCACCAGTCTGATAGTGACAAAATATCGTTTCACGACGGCTTATATAAACCAAAACACCTGAAAAAAACCACCCCCCATTTTAGGTCATTTTCATGGCAATGTGCCTTCTGTTCACCTCTTTGTGATGGCAGATGTGAAGGATTTGTAGTGCGTCGGTATAGAGCAACAGGCCCCCCTCTGACCCGTTAGCGCTTAGCCTAGCTGGTGAATTCGCAGAGCAGGCTGAATAAAGGGTGTGTCTTGTTTTTGCCGACTCAGGAAGTGTCGATGGAAATAGACCCACCACAGATGGAGGGAAAGAATCGACCTGACGGCAGGAAGTCGAGATCGCGGTCAGGCTCTAGGTGAGAGTAACACTTTAGTCATACATGATGCATACTCTGAGTTAATAATAAAGCATGCTTTTTTAAGTTTGGCTTTTCTCTCAGATCCCCTAAAAGGAGGAGATCCAGGTCCAACTCGCGCACTCGCAGGTCACGGCACCGACGGTCGCGCTCGCGGTCCCGAGATCGCCGACGCCACTCGCCTCGCTCGCGGTCGCAGGAGCGCCGGGACCGAGAGCGGGAGAGGGAGAGACGCCAGAAAGGGCTGCCCCACACCAAGAACGAGACGCTCAGCGGTACGCGGCGGCGAGCGCCCGGTGTTTTTGTCATTTCCCTCCGCCGGCGTTGGTCTTTACTCCCGCTGTCTCGCTCAGTTTGCAGCACGACGCTCTGGGTGGGCCAGTTGGACAAGCGGACGCAGCAGCAGGACGTGGCCTGTCTGCTGGAGGAGTTTGGCCAGATCGAGTCCATCAACGTGAGTCTGGATGTTGACGCCGCATGTTTCCAGCGTAAGAAAGAGCGCAGAATCGGGAGTTCCCATGTGTCCCTCTCACCTTTGGTCCTCAGATGATCCCGCCTAGGGGCTGCGCGTACATCGTGATGGTCCACAGACAGGATGCTTTCAGGGCCCTGCAGAAACTCAGCAGAGGGTCCTTCAAAGTCAACCAGAAAGCCATTAAGGTACCCAGCTGCGCCGTCTGTCGTCGCTCCTCCTACACGTCACGCGGCGGTGATGTTTGAGAACGGTGCTGTGGTTTTAAAGGCGGTGCGTTGCGGCCGCGTGCGAGGCTATCCTCCACGTTCTCAATGTGACACGGTTCAGAGGTGCTGCGTCTGGGTTTCGGCTGGGCTCAAGTGGAAAGGCCGGGTACCTGCGGCCCCACTGGGAAGCTATTGTTTTACTGATTTAATAGGGGTTGGTTCAGTCCGGTCCAAGTATCTCACGGACATCACAGCACCCCCAGGAATGTTTTCTGCCCCGACGGGGGGAAGATGGTTATTCCTGAGCAGGAAAAGAAATTGGATGAATTTCGACCCTAGGCCGGTGAACCGTAAAGGCTTTTGCTGCAATGTGACTGAAGGCCACACTGTGGTTTTATTTCTGCCGTTCCGTTTAAATTCCATTCCCAGTAATCACTTAATGCCACTCATGTGCTGGGGTTTGTTTGTCTGCAGTGGGTGAAGGGGCCTGACAGAGACCTGCTTTAATGTGACTGAAATCAATACTCTGCGTTCAGGTGTTTTGTTGTGATGTTTGTGTGGCCAGATTGCCTGGGCGTTGAACAAGGGCATTAAGCCAGAGTACAAGCAGTACTGGGATGTGGAGCTTGGCGTCACCTACATCCCCTGGAGCAAGGTCAAACCGGAAGACCTTGGCAGCTTTCGGCAGGGGGGCATGCTGGACGGCGAGACCCTCTGTCCAGGTAATCGCCCGACCCTTAGCTTCCTCTTTGACCCCCAGGTCTCTGTGAATCTCAGGTATGGCTTGTAAACGTGTAGCTCCTAGTAATCTGGCCCCTCCTCGTTGTTGATTCACAAGAGTGGAGTCGGACGGGTTGTAGGGTTCCGTTAGCATAAAGCTAACTTAACAGTATTGACTTTTGACCTGTTATTTGGATTCCATGACATGCGTTTAAGTAAGGTTATTTATGAAACAAGATGTATCTGCTCCCAGACATGGACTACTGCTGGGCTGTATGTGAAACCCAGAACTCGCCGCCTGATTTTGGGTGACCCAGTGTTGTTTGTCCCACAGAGTGGAAGGGTAGTGTGAACGACCTGGAGAAGCCAGACGAGGTGGCCCAGAATGGCCGCTCCGAGTCTGTGCAGGCAGAGGACAACCCAGGTGGCGCCCCCACACAGGTAACGTTATGGATTTCAGGTGAAATGCCTCCTGGCTGCAGTTCTGCTGTTACGGTGATCCTGACTTTCTCCACAGGCGGTTTTTGAAGTGTAGATGTAAATGTTTGGGACGGGTGCTCTATATGTTGGCCTATCGGACCAAACCTGGATGAGAGCGACTTGATTTACATGCAATTTACTGAACACGGGTGCACTTTTTGTGCCAGTTGGTGTCCTGTACTCAAAGGTTGTTATGCGTATGCGAAAAATGATTTCAGTAACGGGGGGAGTCTTTTTACATTTTTTATTCACAAAGTGTTATGCAAGTAAGTATATGTAACCTATACTACCATTGCTTCTTTGTCTGGCCAGGTCGTTGTTTAATGTAAATGCATGTTTCTCTAGTATGGAATGTGAGAAGCCACTGGGAAAACATCTCTGCCTGAATGCCACGTTTGTATAGTGGGTAGGCGTGAAATGCAGATTGGAGACCCTTCACAATCACATGTACCATGCACTGAAAGATGTGCCTGGTTGGGTTCACGTTTACAAGAACGTGGAAAGTCTTCCTGATCTTGGGTTGTGTAGCGGAAGGCGATTTTTATTGAGATTTTTCTGTTGCAATAAAGACAAGGTCATCGCCGCCACGTGAAAACAATATGGCCGGAATCGGCTCTATAGTTCTGTCTGCCACCGGCCAGCCTTCACCAGAGGCTGGGGTTCACGTCGTTCACTAAGAAAAAACCGTGACGCCTTGCAGAGGTGAGTGGTTGTCTGGCTGCAGCAGGGTAATCCCAGTGAAGAGAGGGACGCTGGGGCGTCTGCCTTCCAACATCACCCAAACACTGTTCTACACCCACCCTCAATATGATACTGACAAGTCGGAAGAGAATTCTCCGTTCTCAGCCCGCGTCTGAAATGCTTTGTCAAACGGGGAACAGGTACGGGGGAGAGTTGGTCATGTGGGTTGTTTTACTCCTGACCAAAGTCCAACATCCCTGTGCAAACACAGCCGGTTAACATCGGCGCCAGATAAATCTGTATCACATACCACCAGATAATTGCTTGTAAATCAAAACGCAAGTGCAGTTAATACTGCAGAAGTTGAAATTGCTTGATCCCTAATGTTTCACAAGGCAGGTAAATGGTACGCATTGTTACTAATTAATTAAAGGCTGTGAGGTGATCTTTATGTCGCCCATTTGATCTACAGTCTAGGCAGCCAGGGCCTAGATCAGGGCCAAAGTTCAGGGACAGCCGATGTGACCTGGTGATTTAGCATTGTAGTCCTGCATGCCATAAGCAACAGTTTGGTGTGTGTCAGCACCAGGACAATGTTGTAATCCACATACTGCCTTTCCCAACAGTTAGAACCTCCTTTTAGCAGGAAGGGTGGGGATTTAGCTATGCCAACACAGCTGGCCGTCCTGTTTTTTTTGCACTCACTTCAGCAGCAGTGTATTCCATGCCATCTGGATGCCACATCGCATGTGAGAGTTTTATTAGCAGCGGCTGGTGCTTTTACCCTCTTTAGTTTGATATTGTGACTCTGGGCAAAGAACCGCCTCTCTGATGGAAGTTTCGAATGCAATATACCAAACTTGCTCTGAAGACGGAGCCATGCGGGTTCAGGGTGGCGTAAGTATACTCAGGAGCACCCCATGAGGCAGATATTTTTATGAAGTGATTTGGAGAGCTGAAGTTCATGCAGGTTAGTCAATCATTAACGCACGCACGCACTCACTCAACCACTAAAAGGAGGCATCCTGCGGCCGGGAGATTCCCCTGGAGTTTTTGAAGACGCAAACAAACCCTTTGAAACTTGCGAAGAAATTTAGAAATTTACTATGTGAATGCAATGTCATGAGATTAACACACCTGGGTTTTTGTGGAGTGGTGTATATGTTAAAGTTACAGAGTTGTCCAAGGTGCACTGCTGTCTGTTGGGAAGGATCTTAACATGAATTGATCCAGTAAACACTTCGTTCTATGAATGGAAAACATGATTAAATCCTATTATCTGTTTTTTGTTTTTTTTGTTTTACTTGCATTGCAAAGTGGAACTGCTAAGTTAGTAAAAGTGAACATTTCTGTAATCTGGAGTTTTTAACCCCCGGAAGAATCTTGGGTGAGGGGGATAACGGTGCAACTGCTGCCTAGAATATGAATTAATGAATGAATGACCGATCCCATCACTGCGGTCTGGAGTCTGAATGAACGCTTTATCGGTTTCTCCCCATTCACAATCATTCAAACGCAACCAAACGTGACTTGTAAGCATACAGCCATGCATGATCCTGAATTCACTGTAGACGTTCTGTAGCTCATGTAGCGCGCATGTCTTTATTAACGTTAGATTGACCGCATAACATCACGATTGATCGTGGTCATAAAGGTCCCCTTGACCATGGTCAAGGTTGGGTGACGGTCCCTAGATGCTGCTCGGGATTTAATTTGGACCGCATGCTCCATTCCGGAGTTGCACGTTGTGTCATCTGGGACCCTTCTAAAGAAGCGGGCGGCTCACTCCGCTGCATCTCTCATTGGACAGGCAGCCAGCCCCACCCCTGCCAGAATTTATCACATCGTAGTTAAGATTGAAGATAATTACTAATTTCATTGAAGGGTGGGTACATTTAAAATGGGATAAGATCACGGTTTCTTTTTAGATTAGCCCATAGTTATTTAGTGTTTTGACACTAAAGAAAACATTTATAAAAACAAGAATGATGCCATCTTCTTGTCGAAGAGGCCCGATGTAGGTGAAGCAGCCATTAGGAATTAGATCCGCTGCATCCAGACAGTATGTTGCTGTACGGTAAGTGGGTGTTGCTTTTTAATTGCTGCCCCCCAATGTGAGGAAATCATGGAGCGCGTTGTGTTTTAGGGTCGTTAAAGGTGTGAGAGGCCCCAGAGTTATAACCGTGTAGGTGCGCCTCATGGGCCAGCCCAAATATGATCTTGTCATGTTGTCTTCTGCTTTTCACTGCTGCACAATGTGTTGGTCTGCTGTAATGCCATCAGATTGTTGGTTTATTTTCTGCTAGCCATGCATTCGATATATACAGTTGAACGGAGCTTCTATTCACAGGGCATTTGAAGTACTACAAAAGAGCATTTGTAGCAATCTGCTAATAATTCCTGCTGATTTCAGTGAAGTAGTATGTAACGTCATGATGTAGGTCCTTACTGAATTAGACCGCGTGAAGAGAGCACCGAAATGTGTGCCCAGCGACTGAACACTTTGTGTCTTTGTGTCCTGCCTAGGGGCCACCCTCTGTCCAGCCCATGGGAGCCGCCGGGGCCCTTCAGCCTCCTGCGTTCCCTGCACACATGGGACTCCCACCCCCTGCCTTTCCACCCGGAGTGCCCCCTCCACCCCCGCCCCCATTCATGCGACCGGGATTTAACCCCATGCAAATGCCTCCAGGTACCAAACCCACTTCGCCGTTCTGGGCAACGTTTGTACGCTTGTGAGACCTGGCCTCATCCGTCTGAGGGCTCAGTGGTACAGCTGGCTCTGTGTCAAGCTTCTGAATGGACTGTAAAAGTGTTTGGTCATTGGGTTAAGTGTCTGATGTTTTTGGCAGGGTTTCTGCCTCCCGGCGCCATTCCGCCTATGGGCTCCGCCGGACCGCCTCCGCCCTCCTCCGGGATCAGCATGCCCACATGTAAGCATAGACGCGCTCGCTATAGGAGTTCTGTTCAGCGGTTTGGGATGACGTTTTTACTAACCACCCCCTTCGACACCAGCGGTGGTTCCTGGCAGTGCAGCAGAAGATCCCTCCAAGGACCCTTCCAACCCAGGGCCCAGAAACAGCGGTGAGGACGGCTCCAAGCTTTACGGCCAGGGCATGTCCCCCAACCTCCCGGCCTCCATGCCACAGCAGATGGCTGGAATGGGTGAGCGCTCCGCTCCTAGGCACCATCGTGTAGTTGCTGAGGGTTTTACCCTGAGATCAGTAAGGAGCGAGAGCTACGGCGGTCTTAGTGGTGCTGAAGTTTGGGTTGTGATTTTTCTGCAGGTAATCAGGCCAGTGCTCCGGGTGGTCCACCGTCAGGCGGTCTTCTGGGCGCCCGACCGGGCATGATCCCCCTGCAGCGCCCCCCAGGAGTGCCCCCTCCGCACATGCAGCGCTTTCCTCTGCACCCGCCACGCCCAAACATGCCTCCTATGCCGCCCCAGATGATGCACAGAGGGCCCCCCCAGATGATGCACAGAGAGCCCCCTCCTGGAGGTTACGGCATGCCTCCACCCCACCCAATCAGGGGACCCTTTAACCCTCACGGTCCCCCCTTCTTACGGCCTGGGGGCCCACGAGGACCGGAGGGGCCAGATGACCGGGAAGGCAGGCCGTTCCGAAACGAGCGTCCAGGGTTTGGGCGTGAACAGGAGCGGTTCGGGGGGCGACGACTGCCTTTCGGTGGAAGTGGTGGTGATGGGCGGGTAGGGGAGCGGCCGGAGGGGCGGGGGGAGCGCTTTGCGAACCGCCACGAGGAGCTGGAGCAGCGGGGAGGTTGGGAACGGGAGCGGGAGCGGAGGGACTGGGGCCGCAGCCCAGAGCACGAGCGGAGCCGGGAACCGGAGGACAGGAGCCGTCGCTCCAGCGGGCACAGGGAACGGGAGCCCGGCGCCCCGCGAGAGAGGAGCACGCGCTGGGACAGGGACGACCGCAGAGAGAAAGGGGACGAGGGGGACACTGCCGACCGCTACCGTGACTCCAACAGCACTGAGCCGCCCACAGACTCTGGCAAAGAACTCGGCCAGGCCACGCCCCAGCCCTCGGCCCAGGCCACGCCCCAGCCCCAGCCAGAGCCCTCGGCCCAGTCCCCCGAAGTGACTGTGGAGCAAAAGGCATCCGAGCCGTCAGCGGCCAGTGAACCTGCGGGAAAGACGCAGGAGGCGGAGTCCTAGAAGCGACACGGACATGCCTCACGCGTGCCCATCGTTAAACATAAAGAATACTGTAACTGAGTATGAAACTTTCGGCAGACGTGGAGCGCTGCCCTGTAAACAACAATGTCCCAATTTTGAGCTTGAATGTTGTAAGAAAAACAAAACAAAACAAAAAAAAAACAAAACAAAGAATAATGCTGTAAATATGCTTTCGCTGCTCAACACATATTTGTAGGTTTTGGGGGGAAAGCGTTTTGTTTATACCCCTTTGTGTTTCAGAGAGATACTAGAAGTAAATTGACTCTACAAACAAACAAAAGGCCCTTTTGCTGTAACGTTTTTTAACTATAAATGTTTACATGGCATAGGAAATAAAATGTTTCTATAATTTTTAAGTTAAAAGAAAAACAAACATGAAATTAAATCTCCTCCAACATTTGAGCTTTAGGGGTTTGTTTTTAATAAACTATTTTCGTACCAAGTAAGTGTGTTATTCATTTGTGACATTTTAAAAGACATTTGTCGTTTTTTAGTCTTGATTAAAGTAACAGTTGCAGATCTGATTTAGTTTGAGTGTAGTTTTGTGTCAAGATAACTCTTCAACTGTAGCCAAGTACCTCTTAATCTAATGTTAAAATTTCATATATACTGAATTTCATATACTGAGTTACAGTAGCGTGTTGACATGATAAAACGTCCCTCTTTTCGCACCGAATGCTAGTCGTATAGACAGAAATATACAATGCCAGGTCGCGCATATTATTTCTCTATTTATAGACTTAAGCTAAATGGCTCGTAAGGTAAATGCGTTAAAGCCACAAATTTAGCTAATACGGTCCTTACAAGAGGCGTTACTGAACATTTTATTAACAGGCAGGAGGGCCTTCCTCTTAGTCGTGTAACACATCACACTTTTGAACTGACAATTTCTTACCGTTACAGCATGGATTCGATTAGCCAGGAAACCATAGAGGTTTTACGCCCTGCAGTAGATTACAGTAACAAAAACACGTCAATATATTGTACTTATAATACAGTAACTATTTTGCATACTGGTACCAAGAAATTGTACAGTGCTTCTATTGTAGCCTCGGCTACAGCTATTGGCTTTGTGTGTGTCACAACGAAATGAAGCTATCCATGCAACAGGATTTAATTGTTTGCATTTAGTTAAGTATTATTTTGATTTGCAACAAGGATTATTCCTTTTGATAATTTGATAAAACAAAATAAAATCTGTTTAACCATTACATCTCAGATATGTGCCTAATTGTTTCGGTGTGCTTATTACATTTTCTTACTTAGAAACAAGTAAGCGAAGAGCCTCGAAAGTTACTCATTCTTTACGAATCAACAGCTCAAAAGTGTTATTTAAAAACAAATAAAGGCCTGCTACATAATCCTGGGCAGCGCTTTAAGCAACTAAATTGCTGCGTACTTCATTGAAACTTGTCCTGTTAATATTTCATAGAGCCGCCTAGTATTTTGTGTACTAGGAATTAATACGTGATTGACTTTTGCTGTCGTTAAAATATGTATTTTGGTTAGTTGCCTTCAAATTGACCGCACACAAGTACTGATAACCTTTTAAAAATTACAGCAATTTAACTGAGACAGTTAATTTTAATTGGTTAATTCAATTAGTACGGCACAGTCAGTGACGGGTGGATGGATTTAGAGTTGGGTCGTCTTTATACCCAAACTTTCTCAAAAATAAAGTACCTCTTAATGCAGAATATTTGATGAGGAGATTTTTCCTCCTCTCTGGGATGACAATGTCAAGTGTTGTGGCAGGGACAGTCAGAGAAATACTCCGTCAAGTCGCACCCTGGTTAAAACAAGAAGGTACTTGTACTGATGTATATTTAAACACAAAATAACTTTGCGTAAAATGTACCTTTACAAACTAATTTTCTGCCTCAGAGCATGTTTGACACACGCATTCATTCAAAGCCATGTGACAGTGTTATTAGCCTAGCTGTACGTACATAATAATACACTGTGAATACATACTGTACCTCAAATGTAATCCATTCTACACAGAATTTTACGGCCAAGTTCTCCGATTGACTGAGACTGCGCTGGTGGAAGGCGGAGTCGAGGTTCGGGCCGCGTGATTGGACGCGCTCGGTATACTGTCGTCTGGTCTAAAATACAAGTTCAAGACCACTATAGTTTTCTTGGTTGTATAGAAGCGAAGTAGGCGCAATGGTGTTGAAAGCAGTTTGTGTTCTTAAGGGTTCTGGGGAAGTCACCGGAACCGTGCACTTTGAACAGGAGGTACTGCATTTATGCCTTGTCGTTAAAGTGGAATTATTAAAGCTGACTTACTAGATGGCTAGCCTACATTTTCCTCGCAAGGCCTCAACTGCGAATGCGTCTTCAAATGTGGTCGCAAGTTAAGATTATCGCTTTGTGAATAATCGTCTTCTCTTGATGAACCACACGTTTCTGACAATTATGTGGCGTATATCGACTGTTTCTTGTTTTAATATTCATAGCGCATTTTAAAACGTACGTATGCGCTTGGTATTTTATAATTCTCGGCCGAATCAATGGTTCATTCACCAAATAGTAGCACGTTAGAGCGGGGTTCAAATCTAGTTATTGAACTACTAGCAACTAACCAGCTAGTTGTTATGTGCGGTAATGACCTTTGGGCCATGATTAGCTAACAGTGAGCTATATCCCGCCCTAGTTTTCGCACAAACCGGGTTATTAAATAAGTAAAATAAACAAATGGTATTTCTCAGTATGATAAATTAATAATAACATCTGCATGGTATGACTTTGTGTGTGGTTTTAATGTTTTTGTGCATGTTGCGTATTTACGTGGTCTAGCTGTTAGCCATCCCTCTCTAAGAAACTCGATTTATCAAAAACAATGAATTAATATTTTTGTTGAATCGGCGGTTGCTAAATATTCGAGGGGTTAAATGATTATTTACAATTTAGGTAAACTGCCTAACTTAATTCAAAGAAAATGAAAAAAGAGATTGATTTGTTGGGTCTAGAAGAAAACGTGCACGAACCACCACGTTTTTTTGCACGTTGTTTAAAGTTTTATTATTTTTTAACGCTTCTATACATACCGAACTGTCTCAATATCGTGACGTTTGTTTTGTAATCGGGACACAGGAGAGTATCGCTTGTGTAGATCTTGCCAAATGTAATGACTCGGCAAATTATCCAAGAATTAAGAGTCGTTAAAACTATTATGCTTATACCACTAGCGTTTCTCTCAAAAATGACAATCAGATATTGGTTTTTTTTCAGAGGCAATAGCGTTTACTTTTAAATTAAAGCGACTGGCGATTCCAACGCTTCCTTTTAACCTAAAGCTGATCAGCATTTTTTAAGTGCAGGAGAAACTCCCTCTTCGTCCTTTTACATTAAGCAATGCATTACACGACTAAGCGGTAATCGGGATGATTTCCGTTATTCTTTATTAGGCTAGTTCATTTGAATGGAGTAGTTTTCATCTGTGACTTTTTAGATGCCTATATCAACACTTGATGGATGACCCCTTTTTAAGATTTTGATTTGTCTTTCTGTTTGAAGTTACTTTCTAGATGACCAGAGCAAGCTTCTCATATCATGTCCCTCCAATTTAAGTAATTCTTAATTATCTTAACTCTGCGTATGGATACTGTGGACCACGGTTGGTGGTGTGAACCTTACCTTACCCTGCCTTGTGTATCTCCTCAGAGTGATTCTGGCCCTGTGAAGCTGACCGGCAGCATCAAGGGGCTCACTCCTGGCTTACATGGTTTCCACGTTCACGCCTTCGGGGACAATACTAACGGTGCGGTGCGGTGCCCCGCCGACCCCAGTCCAACCTAGGACTTGGGGCGTCCCGCAGTCACCAGAGGCGGAAGTTATTTTATGAAAAATGTGGAAATGTATAATAAATATGTTTTGTCATGGGCTGCTGCATGGTATCCATGTTGACAGATTCAGGTCACAGTATTTTGTGTTTTTGCTGTGCTGACAAGTAATTTGGCGCTAATGATGGCTAAGCTTTTACCCAGAATAATTGTATCAGTTATTGCATGCAGGTCCCCCGCGTTCTGACATCAGTTAAACAATGCCCTGTGTTTCTCCTCCTCTTCTCCAGGCTGCATTAGTGCTGGGCCACACTTCAACCCACACAACCACACTCATGGCGGACCCACTGATGATGTTAGGTGAGGCAGTTTCCACTGCTTGTGTCCTTTGGTTCTAGCAGTGATGGGGGGGGGGGGCAATTCTTAGAAACAAGTACTGTACTGCAATGCATTTTTCCCCCCCCAACACCTGCAGCTCATGGCACTGGGCAAGCAGTCTGTCTTTAAAGGGGAAGGAAAATCTGGATGCATTCTAAACATTGAATTGAAAGATTAATGACAGAACATGCAGCTGTGTTTTTGAAAACCCTTTCCTGTGTACATGCATGCATGCATGCATGCATGCGTGAGGGGTTACAATGAGGGCAATCGCTTGTTGGAAGAAGGATCGACACAGTTACATGGCAGAAGTATTTTTTAGCTGGTTGTACAGAACACGATTCTACCCTGTTTTGCCAGTCCCAGACTCTGTTTGGGAGAAAACGTATGGCCAGCATTCGTGGAGTGCGAGCAGGTAAACAACGCTTTGATGTCTGCTCCGATCTCTTCCCGTGTCTGGGAAGAAAAGGTTATTTTCTGGCTTGTCAGCGGTGATTAGGTAATGACTCAGGAGAGGTCTTGAGCCATCCGTCACAGGGTGGGATCCTTGAACCACAGGTGTTGGAATCTGACCACCCACGCCAACTCAAGATGCAACGGTTTTGGGGGGTAAAATCCTGTGACCTGAGCAGTCGTGCAGCGTATCTCAGACGTCGGGGTCTGCAAGATGATGCTATGTTGTCACCTTTCACAAGTTCTGCCGGTGGTCATTTTTAATACTAAAAAGGATGAGTTTGGTTGGAGCTTCTGTGACAGATCCAAGATTGTGATGTCTGCTTTAATTCGACAGTACCAGGAAACCTCAGAATTTAACCTGGGACAAGGGCAACCTTTCAAATAAAAAAATAAATCAAAAGTCTAATAAAATATATATGTTAAACTATTTAAGTTGATTTATTTACCTAGCCTGGTAGTGGCATTGTCACGTGTATTGGAGCTAGCTAGCTAGCTGGCTGGCTGGCTTGCTAATATTGGATGTTTTAACATTAACCACACAGAAAAGCTACACAAAGAACATTTGAAAAACTAAGACTTGTGAACACTAAAGCGTACACGGCTGGTTTGAAACTTAACTTGCTTTGTCATTTGGTAGTTTCTGTAACCAGATAGCCGATCCCCATAATTACGGGACTGTTAAGTCGAAGCCTTGTTTGCTCGGAGCAGAAGCTGCAAGGCCACACACTTCAGCCAACATCAGCAAATGCAACAAGGCTGTTGTAAATGAGTCTAATTTGGGAAGACTGTTGTGGAAAAGCTTGAGTATGGGTATTTGTGAAAGTGGTCTAAAATGCCTGCTAAGAATATGCAGGTTTGTAATCCTTTGTCATTGCTACTCTACTGTGTCAGAGCCGTTCCAGAATTTAATATACTATGTTCAACAGCAAGCTGCTGTCACCAACCCATTGACTAATCTAGATATTAGAGGAAACTAAACCGAATGTACATGGGCATTTGGAAATATCAGTAGCTTGAGGAAATGACTAATGTAGTTAATTGGAAAATACATTAGTTTTCTGTCTGCGTGTGACACAATTTTAAGTCTTGTTTAACAGTAATGAATGATTTAAGTAAGGTATTTTGTTTAATTGCAAAACGAAGCTAATGAGACGCCTGGTCGTAGTAAACATGACTGCATTCGCTGTCTCCCAGACATGTCGGTGACCTGGGGAATGTGACTGCAGACTCTGACGGAGTTGCCCGACTCAAGATCGAGGACAAGCTCATAACCCTTAATGGTCCGCTGTCAATCATTGGACGGACGATGGTGGTGAGAGAGATCTCTTCCCTTTATTTTTGTTCTCCTACACGCCCCCCACACTTTACCCGTTATACAGTTTTCAGTGTGTTTTGTCATTTTAAACATGTTTACCTGCATCTCAGATCCATGAGAAGGCCGATGACCTGGGAAGAGGAGGTGACGACGAGAGCAAGAAGACGGGCAACGCTGGAGGACGGCTGGCCTGCGGCGTTATAGGCATTGCTCAGTAACCCATGTTAACGGGAGCACTAGAACCCCTGTAGAACGTGGCTGACAAATGCAGGTGCCCCTTGAAAATAATTGCTTTTTTCCCCCCCCCCCCCCCCCCCCCCAGATGTTAAGCTAAAAGGTGCTAGTGTAGCCATTCCTATGACCAGTATCCAAAACTATATTATTCCTTAGTGTCCATTAATCAAAGTCTGTACCTATTTGGAATTGGAATAAATATCTTGTGCATCCATTTACCAAATAAACTCTCACTGTTCACGCTACATTGTTCTGTTGTCTATTAAATGGTATTGACTGGAAATATTGAGTAAGTGAAAACTAGCCGAGGTTTTATAAAATACTTAGTGGCGTAATCGTGGCACTAGGTGGCACAATTTTCCCTTCCCTGGCGTTATCGTTTGAAATTGCACCCCTAAATCTTTTTAGATTGCACTGTTGTAACGGGAAATTGGTTTTAATATTTTTGACTTCTGTGTCATTAACACATTGATTCCCTTTTGAAGACGCCATATTTAAAAAGACAAAGATCTTTGGTTAATTTAAGCGTTATTTCCATAAATATTAATTGGCATTATAGTTAACTTGGCAAGAGTTGTGAACTTTTTGGGATGAGGAAAACACTTAAACGCCGAGTAGGTTTTAATTTTCTAAATTTAAATAGAAATTATT
>JAOYSI010004730.1:0-46631 GCA_025775065.1 Hiodon alosoides
GTGTGTGTCTGTGTGTGTCTGTGTGTGTGTATGTGTGTGTGTGTTTGTGTGTGTGTCTGTGTGTGTGTGTCTGTGTTTGTATCTGTGTGTGTGTGTCTGTGTGTCTGTGTTTGTATCTGTGTGTGTGTGTGTGTGTGTCTGTGTTTGTATCTGTGTGTGTGTGTGTGTGTGTGTGTGTGTATCTGTGTGTGTGTGTGTGTGTGTGTGTGTGTGTCTGTCTGTGTGTGTGTGTGTGTGTGTGTGTGTGAAGCAAATTCCCTCAACCGACAGACTGGCCTCTATGATCCGGATTTCACAGGTTAAAATCCAGATCTCGAAATTAGCCGATGGTAACAAGGAGTGCACAGTGGCAGCGCACTATAGGTAGAACAGCAACCAGGCTGGGATGTGTCAGAATCAGCACATTTTCTCTCTGCCCGTCACTAACCAGTGCCCCTGTCTGCCTCCTGGTCACCTGCAGGCTGGTATGCCTCCTCCGATTTTTGCCTGTTGATGGACTGTGTGGGCTTTAGTGCATAAAATAACTTGATGGTAATTGGATGGGAGGAGGCTAATCCTACTTCCTCATCTTTCCTGTGTGTGTGGTTTCATAGTTATGAGCCCAGGTGCCACAATTGGCATTTCTGAGCTAGGGGGGGGAAAAAATTATTGGCAATTCCAATTATACATTTTTTTAAATATGGATGTTTATTTTTTTACTCAGTTCAGGGGGTTTTAATTGCGGTTATGATATTAACTTGCGACCAGGGGAAATACTTTTTGAACAGTTATCAGAGTAACCAGAAAATTCTTCCACTTCCTTATATTGCCATGGGCCTCTGTCTTCTGAGCGCAGGGTGATATTCCTGGGCCTCATCACAAGCCTAAGCGGTTTCTCCTACGTCTTCGTCATTGCCGTGATCGTGCTGCTAAAGAAGCAGTTCCAGACAAAGGAGGAGAAGATTCAGCCGCAGGAGCTCCGGCCCGTTCGGACCGCGGAGGGGGACAAAGCAAGCGACCAGGCCAAAGGACCTCCGCAGGTGGACCTTCCCACGGGCCAGGACAAACCGGAGCTCGCTCACCAGCGCGTAGACGGGGGTCTCTCGGAATTACCACACACAGACAGACAGCGCGAAGAGTAGGGCAGGACGAACCGGCCCCGCTCACGCAACCACTGAAAGAGTCAGGGACGTGTCGCGGAACACTATTAGCTCATTAACAGGCCCTCCGCCAGATGTGTTCACACGTCGGGGACAATCTCTGGGCCTGAGTGAACTGAAATTTAGATTAAACAACAACAACAACGAGGCAGATTCTGAGTTATTTTAGATGAATAATTGTTTATCTCAACGGCTATAGATAATGATAAAGCCTCTGTTTAGCATGAGTAGGTGATGCATGTGCTGTCTGACAATATGTGGGTGTTTAAGCTCTCATGGCGCTTTGGTTTGCTGAGCGATGGACGTCTGCAGAACCGCAGCCCGGCAGCGGAGATTTCCACATGAGTGGCTTACCCATTAATGGGTACTCATTATCTCTCTTCCTGCCTCTCTACCGCCAAAGCAGCGCTCCCTAGGACCCGCGGAATCCAAGCATCCAGGTTCTAAGGTCAAGCAGAGCACAGCCAATCACAAACAGCCCTGCAATTGTTGACCTCCCAATAAGCATGTGCTTAATTAAAAATGACATTCTCTCCAACCTTTCTGTCTGGATATGTTATAATCATCTCCCTCTCTCTGTTTGTATTACAATAAAAAAATAATGCAGAAAATTATGATGAAGGACTTGTTTGCACTGCCAATCCAATATATGCTTTATAGTTTTTGTTGCACAACACACTGGTTTTTATCTCATGCCCCAAAAGCTGTGGGGCTATGTTTAGTTTTTAATACACTTATTCAAGGTTTATTCAAGACCTGGTACCATGGAGCATTGAAGTGGCATTTCCAGCGTAGACAGTTTATGAGGTATGGAACGGATTCAGCCATGTCAGAGTTCTGGATGTATATGTCTGTGTAACGGACGCTTTCAGCGCACATATCTAACTTTTCTCTTCACTGCTTTCCTCCATTGCCGGAAATGTATTGGTGGGCGGTGGAGGAGTTTAACATTGACAAGCTACTCACTGTAATACCCTAGTTCCATCCGAAGCAGATTCCGCTGAATGAAGGCAATTTTGTTCTCAGTGCTCCGGTTTTGGAGAAGCGAAATCCCACTGATGTAATGTGCTTGAATGGGTGAAATGTACTAGTTTGCTGAATTTGCTCAAACACTGCCCCTGTTGGAGCAGGGCAGTCGGTTGGTTTCCATTAATACAAGGATGTCATCTATATACTCTGAGTATTTGACCCAATGAGCACTGTTCATGGGAGTGTCTCACCCATTCTTTTGTTGTCATCTTAAGCCAGTCGTTTTTCACTGAGGTTCACTGTGACAGCTTTGTCAGCAAACAGTCCTTCATTGTACACCGTTGAAGTCATCAGTCCCAACAAACACTGCCATCCACAGTTAAGGCTTCACATCCAGATATTGTGATCTCCTTCTTTAATCCAATCCTGTCTGCCTCACTCTCATCTCTGTTTCTCCCACACTGGTGGAATCCAATCCATTCTATTTAAAATAGCAAATACAAATCAAGATTAGAGGTTTTGAGTGCCGGATGTAGATCTAAGGTTTCTCAAAACAACAAGGGAGAATTGTCAAATTATTATTACTTTTTTTTTTTTAACAGAAACACATACCTTATTCTAAGTATTTTTTTAAAAGGGTATTTTTTTAAATCACATTGATTTGATTCATAAAACGCCACCCCCGACTTTAGGCTTAAATTCAGTGAAAAAATAGAGAGTAAGCAATCAATAATAGTTAATCATTTCTGAGGGCTATTTTGTTCGATTGGGGTAGATATAAGGTGCTGAAATCTGTGGGGAGTCATTCCTCCAGCAGTACCTTGGACATGTGAGTACCTACTTTTAACAGGTGGGGGTGGAATCGTAATTATAACATGTTTACATCAGGCCTCATCTAATAATTCGATTGTTCGGAATATAACTTGTAAAATAAAATGGTTTCCCGGTGACAGTAATGCCGTCTCACGGTACACTTTACACTATGCCTTTTACATCTGCGGTGTTCTGCGACTGAATTCTAACCTCTCTCCGCTGTCTGGCTCTTCCCTCCCTTGCCGTGTCCCCAGACCCCTCTCTAGGCACCATGACAGCGGAGGGCAGGCCCGAGGGGTTCACCGACCCCCCTTCCCTGGCTGAATCTGAGAAAGGTCGCAAGCCTGCACCCCTCAAGAACTGCTGCACCCCTAATCTGAAGGTGAGCATTCAGGCGAGCGAACGACAAATAACGCTGACTCACATTCTTATCATCATTATTATTACTATCATCATTAGCTTGGAGTGGGGTGATTTTTCACTTGCCTGAACACCAGTCTCCTTTGAGCGGTTTGACGGGACTCCTGAAACTTGTCCTGCGTGATTAAGCTGCAGGCATTACTGGAGCATTGCTGCCCGAGTCTTGCTAACGTGCAAGTGGAAAGGGGAGGCGTATGGCCTTCATCTCTGCTCTCATTGCAAACACAGGCGCCCTTCAGACTGTACACAGCACACGGCCTGGGAACAAACACCGGGGAAATGACAGCTGATTGTTGTGATTATTTAGCAATTGACGTCAGATTACTGATCTGACCACCGAGCACCCAACTAAGCATAGAACTAGCTAGAGAATAAAGAGCTAACCGGAGTACTGAACTGGCCACAGAGTACAGAACTCAATGCAGAATAAAATAACTAACCACAGAGTGAAAAAACTAAACCATTTAGCACAGTGTTTACTACGGAAGGCGTCCAATGATCTGACTGCTATTATTTTCACCTTAGGAATTTTAAGAATGCTTTGAATGTCCTGAACGCCATCGGTCGTTTAATGGCACTTTGCACTGTGATTAAATGCTCTCAGTAACTCTCAGTGACATGTTTGTACTCCTGTGACCCCCCTACAGGTTTTCATTGGGGTGCTAGCTCTCTGCTATTTTTCTAAATCCTTGTCTGCAAGCTACACAAAAAGCAGCATCACTCAGATCGAGCGGAGGTTCGAGATCCCCAGCTCCACCGTTGGCATCATTGATGGCAGCTTCGAGATGGGTGGGTACAAAACCGAAGGACATCGGGTATAAAACAGGAAGGTGGCGGGCTACAAAAAAAAAAGCAAATAAGTTCATCAGGGTAGAGTCTTTAATAGGAAGACGGGGACCTTTTGGCTTTAATTCCTGTGTGGTAAGGATCAGATAAGGTTTCACAGAATGGTTACTGCTGGAACAACTCACTGACATGTCGTTCAGATGTGCACTCTGTGTTTGTTTGTTTTTTCGCACTTCAGGTAACCTGTTGGTGATTACAATAGTGAGCTACTTTGGAGCTAAGTTCCACAGGCCAAAGATCATCGGCACCGGGAGTCTTCTGATGGCTGCAGGGACGCTCCTGATGGCAACGCCACACTTTTTCATGGGACGGTAAAAGAGATTTTTGTTTTTAAATTTCCAACCAGGGCACGCATTTCACGCTAGAAGTCTACTTCTGCTTCCGTAATCAGATTCCAGACAACGTTCATGCCAATCCCCCCAGTCTCACGGCGCTCTCTCACGCACAAGGGTTTTGGGAGAAGTTGTCCCCGAGTTCTGAGTTCTGTAATTATTCTCTTTCTTTTGTGGAATGATGATTAAGTTCATACTGAATGTATGCATGTCCTTTGCTGCAGGAATCAGAGAATTCCCAAATGACGATTTTGGTGTGATTACCCCAATGCAGCCTCAAAGTTTTTTTTTTTTGCACAGCTACAAGTACGAGAGCATGGCGGGGCCGTCGCATTCCGAAGCCGCAGGGAACGTGTCTTTGTACACTCCCTGCTCCCTGTCCTCTCAAGGTCACCAGGATGGGCCTGTTCCTGGTAAAAAGGAAAGATGACTGTGGATGAGTGATGTCAACGACTAAAAACTCCTGCCTTCGTGTGTTTGAGAGTCTGTGTACGCGTGTTTGTGAGAGTATGTGTCTACTACCATCTCATTATCTCGACTGCCTCTGGGGTCGGGGGATAATTTCCCCTGTTTTCCGTTTTTTTGATCCTCTCTTCAAAATGCAATCTGTTCAGCGCTTTGTGTTTGTAAAAATGAGCCGTAACAAACAAAATCTGATTGATTGATTTACTGAACGCCAGATGTGTCTTTGTTGGCCAGGATGTGAGGAAGGCGAAGAGGAAGGTTCTTTGATGTGGATTCCGGTGCTGCTGGGCAACATTCTCAGGGGCATCGGAGAGGCGACAATAGGACCACTTGGGGTGTCCTTCATCGATGACTACGCCCGGCCGGAAAACTCAGCGTTTTACATTGGTGAGTTCCTGCCCCTCGCAGTTTAATCCGGGAACCCGTCCTCCTGTCCTCCCGTCCTCCTCACCATGTCTCCCGTCCTCCCGTCCTCCTCACCATGTCTCTCGTTCTCCTCACCATGTCTCCCGTTCTCCCGTTCTCCTCACCATTTCTCCCGTCCTACCCTTCTCCTCACCATGTCTCCCGTCCTCCCGTCCTCCTCACCATGTCTCCCGTTCTCCTCACCATGTCTCCCGTTCTCCTCACCATGTCTCCCGTCCTCCCGTCCTCCTCACCATGTCTCCCGTTCTCCTCACCATGTCTCCCGTCCTCCCGTCCTCCTCACCATGTCTCTCGTTCTCCTCACTATGTCTCCCGTCCTCCCGTTCTCCTCACCATGTCTCCCGTCCTCCCGTTCTCCTCACCATGTCTCCCGTCCTCCTCACCATGTCTCCCGTCCTACCGTTCTCCCGTCCTCCTCACCATTTCTCCTGTTCTCCTCACCATGTCTCCCGTCCTCCCGTCCTCCTCACCATTTCTCCCGTCCTCCCGTCCTCCTCACCATTTCTCCCATCCTCCTCACCATGTCTCCTGTTCTCCAGGCTGCCTCCACACCATCGCCGTGATCGGTCCACTCTTCGGCTACACCCTTGGCTCGCTGTGTGCCAGGCTGTACGTGGACATCGGCTTTGTGAACCTAGGTGAGCGTCCGGCTTTCAGAGGGCCTCCGCTGTCGCGCTCTCCACGAGATGCTCTGGAGTCGTGCTAGTTTGGTTTGTGTCCCTTCAGATCACGTGAGCATCACCCCCCAGGACTCGCGCTGGGTCGGTGCCTGGTGGTTGGGCTTCCTTGTGGCTGGAAGCCTCAGCCTGGTGGCCGCCTTGCCCTTCTGGTTCCTGCCCCGCGCCCTGCCTGAAGTCCAATATGAGGAACCTCGCATCTCCACAGAGCAGCTCCACCCGCTGACTATGCCCACAGAACCACACAAACCCAAAATTCGGGAAATAGCCAAAGGTACCTGGTCATTTGCGGAGAAGAAAATGCTGTTCCTGCAGAGATTAAATATGCGATATTTAAATGTATTCAGTTTAGTTGTAGTTCCTTAACTGGTGCTTAGAGCTCTAGCTTTATTTTGCACTGATGCTTTTCATATTCCTGACATTTCTTTGTCTTTGCTTCATAGATTTTTTGCCATCTCTGAAGTGCTTGTTCACCAACAAGATCTACGTCCTGTTTTTAATTGCAAACATTGTGTTTTTCAATGCCTTTGTCATCATAATCACGTACACACCAAAGTACATCGAGCAGCAGTTTGGCCAAAGTGCCTCAACTGCGAACTTCCTCATCGGTAAAACTCCCTGCCTTCTAGATAATGCCTAACCCAGTGGTTTATTAAAATTATTAAACGGGTCAGCTTTGTGACATACGTTTTTGTGAAGGAGCAAACAAACGAATAATTACAAATACCTAATTTGTGGTTTCCTCTTTTTGAGTGCATGTGAAAGGTGTCCAGGCATAACTGCAGTTGTAGACCGTATTTCTGTTTCTCCCGGTGTCCAGGGGTGAGCTGCATGCCCGCAGTGTCACTGGGTATCTTTTTCAGTGGGTTCATCGTGAAGAGGTTCAAACTTGGTCTGCTGGGAGCAGCTAAGGTGGCTTTCTGGACCTCCGTTGGAGGCTTCCTGTGCTCGCTGCCGTACTTCGCCCTGAGCTGCAACAACGGGGAAGTCGCAGGCATCACCGCTCCTTATCCGGGGTGCGTAAATCCAGACTTCAACTCTTATTGCTTTGCAAAAAACGACTTTGGCCAAGAGGAGGGTTTTTCCACATAATGCCAAGTGATTTTACAATGAGTGCACCCAGGTGGAAAGATGAGGCCCCAACGCGTATTTATTCAAACCAGAATGAAAAGTGGCACAGTATAATTGATAGTTGTAACAGAAGGTAATTACACAAACTCAACCACGCGTCTCTGTCCTGTGTGTGTTTTCTTCGTATTTTTTCCCTTGGACCTTGCTCTAATCTGGAACATAAAACCAGCTTAGCTTTACTTCCTTGAGTCCTTGAGGGAAGAACATGAGAGTGGCAGGTTGGCAGGGCCTCCGCGGCCTGTGCCCCGCCACAATCATTTCTGTTCCTAGGACTCATGATTCTGGACTTCTGACACCAAGGTTGGCGGTGGCACTGCTGTCGTATCCTGGAATCTCTGCATTGTCAAAATCAATAACATCAATAGGCTTGGGTGATGTTGGCGTTCTGCTTGTTCCAGGTCTGATCAGATGGGGCTCCTCAATAAGGGGGTACTGTCCTCCTGTAACGCTGCCTGTGGGTGTCCCGAGAACCAGTGGGACCCAGTGTGCGGACACAATGACATCACCTATGTCTCCCCCTGCTTCGCTGGCTGCAATGCCACCAGAGGTGTGGGGAGGAATATGGTGAGCAACTCAAAGAGGGATGTCTTGTGGGACGTGGTGGAGAGAACTCGGGGAACCATGAGGAGGAGCGTGTTGAGAAGAGACACGAGAGAGACATGTTGAGGAGACCCTTACTGTTCAACTCACTAAACCTTTAGTGTCCATGAGAAACAGTATTGTCGGACCCACTTACTAAACGGTTCATTCTGGCAGCAGTATAGTGAATATCAGTTCCCTTCATCAAGGCATTGTGTAATCAACATTTAACCTGCAGACGTTCCACGGGTGCCACTGTATCCAGAGCCCAGGAGCAGGTGATGAAAATGCCACTGCAGTTCTGGGGCAGTGTCCACGCGAGGAGAAGTGTTCCAGAATGTTCTACTTCTACCTGGCCCTGCAGTCCCTCAGCTTTTTCATCTATTCCCTTGGAAGTACTCCTCTCTTTATCATCACACTCAGGTGAACCCTGCGCCTGGCTCCGCTTGACCGGACTTCTGCATGCAGCCCGGAGCGACTGTGCTGTGTGATACTGACCTGCGGAATTGTTTCTCTCCTGGCGGTGCAGAAATGATCATCAAGGATGTTCATTTGGAGAGAAAACATTGTGAAATATTTTTTCGTTGTTTTGGTTTATGATTTGGTTATATTTTACCTATGCCATTTACGTCCACTTAATCACTCGACTTCCCGTTTTTTATTACTAAGCTGCTCTTGTCATCACCAGTTCAGGCGGATATGAAACTCTTGCCATTCTTTCCATCATGGAACAAACCTTTTTCCTTTTCTCCAACAGGAGTGTGAATCCAGAATTAAAGGCACTGTCTGTGGGGATTTTTATGCTGATGCTGAGAGTCCTCGGTAGGTCTGTAATATAATGCCGCTATGATTACACTGAGATTTTTGACTTCAAAGCCTGGCTATGCATCTAGTAAATATATCTTGGCACTCCTAATTGGTTTATTGCCCTCTGTAGAAGAGCTGTTCCATGTTCTTTATATCTATTTAATAAAAATCCACTGGCTGCATGGAGCCTATGAATGAATTTCCAGAACTCTCTTAATATTAAACATTTTCATAATGTTTTTTTAAATTTAATTTCTTTAATTAGAAAGATCAAGCGATAAAATTTGGTGTTTTATAATTCATAGGAGGATCATTGCCCTTGATTGTCTCATATCTGTAGGTAAATAACTGTGATTGCTTGAGGTAACACTCTCAGGATGTCCAGGTGCTGAAGGTACTGAAGGTGCTGTAATTCTCATGGCAGGTGGGATCCCTGCGCCTATCTACTTCGGAGCGCTGATTGACTCCACCTGCCTAAAGTGGGGAAGCAGGAAATGTGGGGGTCGTGGCGCCTGCAGGATGTACAACATTCAGACCTTCAGGTGGGCGCTCTGTGAGAACTGGTGGAGTGTGGCCAGCACTGGCCAAAAAGGTCTCTGGGTTGTCTGTGGCCAGTCTGAAGCAACGTGGACGACTGGGTGGAGCTGCGTGGAGTGTGGATCAGTGGAGAAATGTGGATCGGTGTCAAGGGGTGCTCAAAGTCGTGAGAAAGTCGTGTGGGGGAGTGTTCAGTTTGAAGCAGTGCAGAACAGTGTGGAGAAACGTGGATCCGTGGTGAGTGTGACGCAGTGGGAGATGTGGACCCGTGTGGAAGAGTGGATGGTTTGGAACAGAGCAGAGCAGTGGTTAGTGAGGAACAGCATTAAGGAATGGTCAATGTGGAGCCGTGTTCAGCGTGTTGAGTTCAGCATTATGTTTTGTCCTGTTTTGAACAGGTTCCTCTTCCTGGGAGTGATCAGCTGCTTGCGAATATTTGGATATGCACTGTTTTGGGTCGCCATAATACAAATAAAGTGGACGCTTCGGAAAGATAAGAAACCCAACCAAGACATGGAACTGGAGGCCAAGCAGAACTCGGGAGGCAGCCCAGATTCCGGCCAAAGCCACCTGAACAGAGTGGACACAGTTGAGTAGGTGCAGGGGGAGGAGACACACGGAACTGAAGTAGACACTCCTTCACTGAAGTAGTAAAACCTCATCGGATTTGCTGCCTCTCATTCCAGGTCCTGTAGGACAGATGTGTCCCCCCAAGCACATAAAAGAGTTTCAGGTTTCATGTGAAGCAACATCTTGATTGTTTATATATTATTTTTCTGAAAACGTTTGCGGACTTACTACTGAACAAAGTTGGTGATTTTACAGGCAATAAAAGTGGTGTATTTCTTACGAGTAATCATCTAACAACAATTAAAATGTTTTTAATATAACTTTAAGACAATTAAAATTCTTAATGATGAAAGTAATTAAATATCTGATTTAGACTCAAGAACTGCAGTGAGAGTGGAAAAAGCTTTAGATCCATTAATGAAGACTGTGATTCATTAGCAGCGATGACTGTGATTTAATGACAGTGATGACTGTGATCAGTGACAGTGATCACTGTGATTCAGTCATGACCATTATTCTGTGATGACTGTGATTCAGTCATCACTCCCACCACAACATACCTTTCAGTGTTCAATATTTTACTAGGGAAAAATGTTTCCACAAGGAACTTTGTCCACCCATATTTGCTTTGATAGTGTACACAGCACATGTCACATGTCCTAGTCTCAAATATCGCTGCCAGCCACTGCATTAGACAGCTCCCCACTGCCCCCACTTCAGACAACAGGAGGTCAACTGAAATGTTTCCTCCTGGTATCTTTGCAAACCAATCACACGGGAGAATAGCCCAAGGCTTCCAAACTAAATTTGCACTGAAACCATCGAGGACATTTAAACGGATGTTTAGTACAATAGCAGAACACCAACGCCATGCCTGTGATTGACAAATGTTTGTTTTAACATTTAAAAAGAAAATATGGTATTCTAAAAGAGAGTTTACCACAGCCAACGTCCTCTCAAAGATCTGATAACTGATTAGAGACGTTAGACACGTTTTTTGTCCCCTTGTTTCTGTGTTTGTTTTCACAGATCGGTGGTTAAAAAGAAAAATTTTACATTTTGAATCGCTACTGATTACTGAAGGTTTGTCTGTCCACAAGATGGCAGCATATGGTAAACCCGCACGAATTCTATTTGATTTGAGATTTCACTTCAAGCACTTTGCAAATATATGAAACTTCCGTCACACCGGCATACAACAGATCTACTGGGCAGGTCGCTAGCCTGAATGACACGGTCGTGTGATGAATTGCCACAGTAGGTGGACTTTATTTTCCTCGTTGATTTAAAAATGTATTTTATTTCTGGTAACTCTAAACCCAATTCTCCGATCATCAACTCTTTGTAGGGAGTCAGGTGGTGACTATATATATAATATTTGTTAACCATCTTTTTAGGCTTAAAACAGATAATGCTGTGGCTAGTTTAAAATGAACGTACTCAGTTAAACCCAATTAAGTACGAAATAAGAACCGGCATACACTGGGGGGCCTACGACCAGAACTGAGATTGGGGTTTTTCACTGACGACACCTTCCTCTGTTTGTCAGGGAAGCAAGGCAAAGTTCGGGTATTCATAAACCGGACTAAATTACCAAGGACACTTGGTAACGTGAGCTATGAACGCTGTTTTTGTTTGTTTTGCATTGACTTAGGGCATATATCTATCAAAGATATATATATATATACACACACACACGTAGGTCTACGTAGGTTCTAACGCAAAAAAAAAACAAAAAAACTGTCTTTGACAGAGTAGCTAGATCCTAGATCCTCTATGTTTATGTATGTGCTAAACTGAACATACCAGAACGGTAAAACCCTTGGTTATTGACAATAGTTAATAGACAATATGACAATAGTTCATGCACACAATACCCATATACATATCCATTTTTATATAGAACAGTGTTTTCATTTAAGCACACAAATTTTTGTGTATATTAACAAAGCACACTGTTCGGAACGAGAACAGCATTAGACTTTTTTATTTATTTTCAGTGTTAACTCAAAGTTAATTGATAAAAATTATAATTAATCCCTGCTGCAATGGATTTCTAATAAATACTTGCAGATTTGTTAGTCCTATTTTGCTCCGGGACACCTGCTTTTGCCATGGAGTTTTAAAAGATTTTATCACATGGGAAACCCAATTCAAAATGAAGGATGTTTTTGCATTGCAGAAATATATATCACACATTTGAAAACACTCTCATGGTTTTATTACCACACAAACTATTTGGTGTTCATACTTTTTGAAGACATTAGACAAGCAATGTGACTTCAGCAAAATGTGTCATCAGTTCCATAACCCAGAATACGCTGCAAAGAGGACCGTATTTCAATGATGTGAAGTTTCAGTGATGGCCGGTGAGTTGGTCCGAGTGTGGGCTGTTGCTGACGATGATGACGACAACAATGACACGCCGGCGCGACGTGTTTGACCCCGTGCTTTGCCTCGGCCTTTGAACCCCCATTTCTGGTAATTGAAATCGAGACTATATTTGGCGGAGGTGATGTCACAAGTGGTTTAGGCATGAAGCCTATAACAGAACAAGCAGTGAATGCATACCAGTAACAACACCAGACACCAGAGCCTGTCAGGAACATTGCCTGGATCTCTTAATTCCCCTGAGTTTGACTCCAAGCTGCTGAAAGGTAAGGTCCTCCGTCGTGTGCCTGAGCTCACATATTTAGCGAAACAATGGATAAACTGTTTTATTGTCTTTTTTTACATGTCTTTCCCTGGTTTCCTATTTGCTAACACTTGTGAAAATTGTTTTGTCCTTCTTTTTCTTGTGGTCATTCACCGATGTATCGCGTGCAATGTTTCTGTATGAAACAAATAAAATGTGCCATAATCAAGTTGGACTGCAGAAATCTCAGTTCATATAATTTCACATCACTTCATGCGATTCTGAATGAATACCATATATATTATATCTGCATCTTTATTCCTAAATTGTTCTTTTTTCACCAGTAAAATTGTACAATACTGTCCATATACTGTCCCATATATAATTTTTTCCCCACATCTTTTTATGTGTCTATTATTTATGTATCTTGTGAAATCAGCTGCATTTAATATTTAATAATGATAATGTACAATACTAATAAATTAAATGTTTTGGCCAGTTTGACAAATACTGCTGATGAAAAGGTCTGTGTTGGGTCTGATACTGAGTGTTTATGAAAAGGTCAGGATTGGATTCTCCAGGGGAGAACTAAAGCCTCGCATACGATGTGTCACCTGAAGCTGTCTGCAGTCTTCCTGGCGCTGTCTCTGGTGCTTCTCTGCGTCACAGCTACCCCTGGTAACAGGTAAGTGCGCTCGCTCCTCCACCGCAGTAAACTCATTTCGCACGGGGACGAGAGTAGAGTTTCTGGATGTCAAACAATTCACAGAGACGGGGAAATTGCCGTTAATTATCCACTGAGGACGGAACTGGTTCAACCTCGAGGGTCGTGTCACTTTACATCGATTGTATGCCCTGAAAATATTGATCTTACCCTGTTAAATATGAAGCACGCTCTTTAAACACGGTCGATGAAGTGGACCTATCAGTTGCCAAGTGGCTGTGATGGAACTTGATGCGCGGGACACAGGGCAATTTCTCGAGGATGGAGTGGCCACTTCAGCGTCCGGCGTTTTATGATGCGCGTGAGAGGGAAAAAGTATTTTAGAACGAGCTTCTTGTCTCTATTGTGCAGGTATGTAACTTCTTCGGGCGAACAGGCAGAGTCGCGACTAGGGAGGAAAGGCTGGTTTCCGGCCGAATTCTCCCGTAACCGTTTTCTTAGGTCGGGCGGATCGCTGCCCCAGGCAGGTGTAACCAGGTAAGGAAAATGACCGCTGTCGCCGCGCACGTGAATGTTGAAAATGTAATGTTTGAGTTAAGTTATTTCTAGTACGTTTACACCAAATATGAAAAGTGAATAACACATATAATCGTTCTATTAAGGAAAGATTATGAATGTTGAGGAGTTCAGTATCAAAACAAGAATGTATTTGACCATACAATAACTGCGCTGTAATTACTTAAACGGGAAAACAGACCACTGCTTTTTTTTGCCCAGACACAAGAGATTCAGAAAAATACACGGTGGTAATTAGAAAGGGGTGTGAGGTATTGTTCATTACTTTACTAAACAGACATTTTATAAAACATCACACGTGATTCAAACATTTTGCCTTCCGTCTTGACCTCCAGCACTGCCTCTTCACTTCCCTTACACCTGCTCCACACTTTGTGCTTCATACTCCCTCACCCTGACCATCACTCTAGTGACCATTTGAACCACAGACGGGTTATATTTTTACCGCTCGGTTACACCTGTGTTTCTCACCTGTTGCCAGCCACCACATAGCGAAGCGGAGATGTAACACGTCTACCTGCATCACCCAGCGGCTGGCGGATTTCCTCGTTCGTTCCAGCAACAACGTCGGCCCAATCTACACCCATACTAACGTTGGCTCCAACACGTATGGCAAAAGAGACAGTCTACAGCCCGGAAACAGTGAAAACCTTTAATCCTGAGTGGCCCACACACCCCTGGGAGGACGGCACTAACCAATAACATGTCAAATATAACCTTTAACTTGTACTGTTGTTAACTGGACCTGAGTTTGAATAATTTTTCTTTTCTAAACCACGAAATTCCAGTGCCTTTTGTTGTAACTTTTATGTCGGATTAGAAAAATTCGTATTTCTCTGCATTCAAAGGCTGGCTTGATTCAATGCCATCTTGTGTTCACCGATCACAGACAAACTTTTTCTTTACCAAGATGACCGCCTGATGAGATTCAGCATCACAATGGCATGTGTGTAAAACGTATTGTAAAGAACAAGTAAACTGAAACAATGATACTGACAATAGCAGTAAAACTCTTTTGTTTCTTTTGTAATAAAAGTACGAGAAATTTAAAAGACACTTTTGTATTGTATGTTATCATCCAGGACTGAAAGTTTGGATGAATTCTAATTTACAAATTTATATATATATATATATATATATAGAAAGGCTTTCAGGGGAGTTTAGTAGAAATAAGAATCAGTAGGAACTCAGTATGAAAGAATGCAAGAGTCTGATTTAGACTGACAGGAACAAGTAATAAGGGAATTCAAACAATACCAAATACCAAAATAATCTGTAAGAGGTGGGTGAATCATTTGTTAAAATCTTTAACGTCTCTGAAAACACTGAAACAAAGGACTCTTAAACAAATGCTGCGCTTCTGCCATATAAATAAACAGGACAGTGCCGCTGTCAGAGAATGGATGAATGGAACGCATATCCAAGTAATCATTGCCGCTTTGGCACATCTAAGCATGAATACATGTTAATGCACTGCATCGTGAGTCATTAATGCCCACTGCTCTCTGACCCTGTCTTCTTACGTCACCCTCAAGTACACGCCTCCTTTCACAGTAAAGGGGTGATTGCAACATATATCAACAGTGGACAAGATTAATTTACCAACCGCTGTACATTTTTTACTTTGTTGTCATGGCTACGGTCGATTGTCATTTACAGAATTGCTGAAACATATCCCGGAAAATCAGAAAAAATCAATATAAATAATATTAATCAAATATAAATAAACCGAAACCTGAAACAAACAAATATATAGACAAATCTGGTATGGAAAGCTTGTTTTGAGAGTGAACAAAGGTGGTCACCAATGTCAGATGTACAGCAAGATGTGTTAAAAGCACCTCTCAAGTAAACTCCTGACATAAAGTGCTTTGGTCAGCTCTGCTTGACATAGAGGTGTGTTTCAGTTTTCCTTTTGCCCCTGGTTGTGTTGTGGTTCCGTTTCTGGTTCTTTAACAATCTTAATAGGGCTATACACCCAATGAGTTCTAAAATAGCAATATCCTTATTCTAACGTGCCGCATATTATACTTAATTTTAGCTGAGAAAAAAAAAATCATAAACCCAAAACATTAGAACGCCAATAGAACACAAAAGCCAGATAATTTTTTTAAACATATTTTGAGATGGAATTTCATCAGTGCTTTAGTGGATCAGACTGGTGATAATGTGAGTCACAGGAACTCTTAACCTGTGATATAATACACAGTATAATTAAAATGACAGCGTAAATGTGTTTTTCCTCTAGTGTGCAGTTCTGTGTCAGATCAGTTCTCTTTTAATCCAGGCGTATCAAAAAAAATGATTAGTGCTTAGTGTTCTAGGCATCAATATGGATGACTGCAGTCGCTCGCTGACATGAATACATGCATGCTTCGTAATGAAAGGGTGAAAGGTGTTACTGACTGTCTGGAATAGTTAATAACTGTCAGCAGACAATTGCAGCTGAGGCTTTTCTACTCTGTGGATCTACCGAGATAAAGCCTATTTAAGAAAATCACTGATTAAATAATCATAGTTAACATGCAAGCTCAATGTTTATTACTTCAGTGGTTAACTCTTGCTTCCTCTGTTCAGATTCACTTCTCTGTAAAATCATCACTTTAAAAAAACAAACAAGTGGTCACAAAGCACTCTACTGAGAAGTTTCCGGATGGAACCAACAGCTGTAATCCCATTTGGCGGGGACTCGAACATCTAACTTCCTGTCCTTCTCCTGATTGACACTGTGTCCACGTTGGGTATGCAAACAGTTAATCTCTAAAGTCCCTGTTTACTCTGACCAATCTTTCATACTTGACACTAACTGATTGCCACATATGCACTCTCACACTTGCACCAGTGGACCTGCGTAAAACATATCTACGTCAATGTTACAGTTACCGGTGTAATTTTATCTAACAAAGTATAAAGCATGCTGGTCTTCTATAAAGATCGGTGTCTGTTTGCTGTAGCTTATATTGTGTTCAACCATGCAGTTTTCTACTTGTTCCGTGGGCATTGAACTGAGATGGCCAAGACAAATCAACCCCATTTTATACAAGATGCCTTTCCGTGGTCACGGGCTCAAACAAATATTCTACGTTTCCATTCAATCTACGGGGCTGAAATTGAATCTGCCAGGCCAGTGATTATGTAGTCTGGTATGTATGACAGATTGTCAATGTGAACCACAACGAATCGTTGTAAACGATGCGTGCTTTTTTACTCTGATTTATTTTTTTCAACTGTCGTTATTCATTATGACGGTTTTATTTCTGTACGGATGCCTGTTATATATATAACCTGCTATTCGGACGGACGGGTCTGATTGGTCTTGTGCAGGGCACGGCATTCATTACAATGTATATAGACTATAGAACAAACCCCTTGAAAATATAGTTTAAAATGCATGACATCTATCTACTTACTCAATCTCAAGGATGTCTCAGGGAGTTCTAACTGGCCCAGGCAATTATTAATTGGCGCCTATTTAAAAGTTAGAATTAGTGTTGCTCTTTTGTGTTAAGTATCGCACTTTAAACATTGCAGGGAAACATTCATTAGTAGATTATCATTCATCTGGTATAAAACACAATATTAAATCGGTCACGTTTTCTATTTTTTTACCCTCCAGTTTTTAGACGATTTTTTTCGATGCTGTGAACAAAATCCACAATTCAATACTGGCTTCACTTCGCGTTGGTTTTTCAAACTGAATTAAGTTTGACCTTCGGCGAATACGGTAGTTTCATGCTTTGAGTTTTTATTTTGCAGTAACATTCATTAATTTCTTCTGGGCGCGGACATATTGAATTGCAGCGGACTTTACGGTAGTCAAGTAAACGAACGTGAAATAATTTAATAAAATTTCCTCTTTCCTTTTGATAAATCGTAACGTTACAAGTTTGTGAACACCAGAAATATGCGATGGCAGCAGATATAAAGACTGTCAAGTTTGTGGTCGTTGGCGGTGGTATTGCAGGTGTTACGTGTGCCGAGCAGGTTAGAGTTTGTTATTTGTTATTAACAGGTTTAGTAGCTATGTATGCATCTGATTTTATACTAAAGTTTACACGTGTTTCGAAACTCATACATAATGGCTTGCTAGTTACTATTATATAATCGTTGTAAACTGATGACATGTATTCGGGCTAAGGACTGGCGTTTTTTATGTGCGTTTTGGTTCAAAACGCCGTGGTGCTTACATACGCAATTCTGGATATTTTATTACAGCTTGCGTCACAGTTTCCGTCAGATGAAATTGTCCTCCTGACCGCTACGCCTTTAATAAAGGCCGTAACAAACTTCAAACAGGTAGGCTAACTCAACGGTGATGAGAACATCCTTAAATATGTCGTGGTCTCGTTGCAGCCTACACGCTACTTGGGTTATTTTCACACACAGTCTACCGATAATACAGTCTCATACCGGAGACAACTAATATGATAGTCAATTCAGAAATAGCAACGCAGTAACTGTTGTTCGATTATGTTGTGTCTTCAGATCTCCCGGGCACTGGAGGCGTTCGATGTGGAGGAACTGCCTTCAAGTGTTTTAGAAGAGAAGTATCCAAACATAAAAGTGATACAGTCCGCAGTTAGGAGGTTACAGGCTCAGCAACATGTGAGTGAACTGAATGCTAATAATAATTGTCCGTTGAAGCTCGGTGTCTTTCTCAGAATGATACGGTCCATTGCATATGCTTGATCAGAGCTGTTGTCCTTCTCTGAAGATAGAAGAACCGTGGTTGATTTCGTTTTCGTTGATTTTTTCCCCCCTGCTTTCATCGGGAAGAAGCAAGTCTGGACAAATGCATGGATAATATTGGTCTTTTGATATACACCCACAATATTGCCATTATAAGGTTTACAACACCCCCACCTTGTGGGCAATTAATGAAATATTTATACTTGTCAGGTTAACAAGTTTAAGTTTTTCTAGGCAGCACTGCGGTCTAGACCACACAGTAGCCCTATAGGAGGTTTGTTTATTTTAAGTAACGACCACAATGTTCGTGTTCTCAGAAGCTGCAGACAGAGGACGGCAGAGAGTACAAATACGAGAAGCTGTGTCTCTGTTGTGGGGCCAGACCCAAACTCTTCTCCCAAGACAGCCCTCATGTGTTGGGGATCCGGGACACAGACAGTGCACAGGTACCTTGACACCTGTACAGCGCAGACAGTATAAAAAGTCTGTGGTCATTTTTGTTGTAAATAGCTGAGTTAAATTAAAACCCCCCAAAATTTCTTTCTGTTAAATTCTACCATGCCACAAGTGCCTATGCCCATATTCTTATAAATAAAATGTTTTCATTGCTACTTTACATATTCAATGTAATGTGTAAGCGCTAATCTGTGTCTTTGTGATTGTCTGACAGGAGTTTCAGAAGCGTTTATCAGATGCAAAACGAATAGTCATTGTTGGAAACGGAGGCATAGCTTTGGAGCTGGTGTGAGTAAAACGGAGACGCATACCTTTTACCTGCGTTTACCCGGGTCTCCGTTTCATTTGAGTTCAGTGTGTGTTTTCTGTGCGTGCATGCAAGTGTGTCGCTGTGTGTGGAGTGTGCAGATGCTAATTGTGTGGTGTGGTGTGGTGCGGTGCGGTGCGTGTGTGTCTGAGGTACAGGTACAAGATAGAGGACTGTGAGGTGTTCTGGGTAGTCAAGGACAAAGCCATCGGGAACACCTTCTTCGATGCAGGGGCGTCACAGTTCCTTATCCCCTCCCTGGAGACAGACGAGCCAGAGAGAGCGGGCCTCTGCAAGAGGGTTCGCTATACCACAGACGGTCCCACACCTGCACGCACCTCGGGAGGTACATAACTACACACACCCACGGGGGTGCCAGCTAAACCTAAACGCACCTCGGGAGGTACATAACTACACACACCCAGGGGGGTGCCAACTAAACCTAAACGCACTCACCGCTGTAGGTGTTAACGCACACACCGCTTGAGATATGTACCGCCTGAGGGGCGTGCAGGTGTATAACTGCACACACCCACGGGGGTGCCAGCTAAACCTAAACGCACACACCGGTTGAGAAATACACCTGTATACACCCCTGATGTAAACCCTAAACTCGTGCAATTTAAAGCTACAAGTCACTATGAGCTTTCACTCTCTTTTTGCTCTGCCCTGGTTTTCTGTGCTTTGTTTTTCATTTAGTAATGCATAAATTAATGATGACTTATTCCACTGGTATGGTTTGATTTTTAGATGCACAGAACCAGAACTCGGGTCCAGCAGCAGAGCTGGGCAGTGCTCTGGGGCCAGACTGGCATGAGTCCATCAGCCTTCGAGGAGCACAAGAGGTGGGCGTGAAAAAGAACTGGGGCTCTGTGTGTCAGTGTCAGCGTGTGTGTTTGTGTGTGTGACCTGAAGTGGTGTGTGAATAGATCCCAAACTCGGCGAGTGTGTGTACAATCCCCTGGGAGAAAGGTCCAAGAGTAATGAAGCAAAGAACTTTGATGCAACTTGACCAGGTGATCCAGCTGTTGGTCTGGTGAGCGGCAGCAGTGGGATTATAATCTGAAACGCAGGCTTTGATGTTGTGGTGTCGCAGAACTGTCCTTCTGTATGGGCTACTTAAAAAGAGTGCCTCGGGGTTCATGTGTCGTTTCCAGGTTTCCCACAGAGTTTGCATTGAGTACCAGTGTGAGGTCCGGAACATCTACACTAGCCACGATTACCTGCACTCCCAGCATGCACTGCAGCCGCCCACAGAGCCATCCACGGACACAGGTAAGCCTAAAGAGCGATGGGTGGCGTTGGAGACGGCATAGGCAGGCGCTGCGTACTGATAGAAATATTAAAAGCACTGCTGCATGACGCAAGTTGCTTGGGGATAGGTGTCTACTGAGCCTTGTAATGATGTCATGCGACCGTGTTAGACTTGGCGCCGTTGAATGCTGGCTTCAGTGTTTTTCCGTTCGCCTCTTCCGTTTCCCTGTAGGCGATTGGCCGGTGTACGTGGAACTGACCAACGGGAAGCTTTACGGCTGCGACTTCATTGTCAGTGCCACAGGGGTCATCCCAAACACGGAGCCGTTTCTCCATGGAAACAGCGTAAGGATTCACACGCTGTACTCGTTTTCCCTCCTCGTGTTATTGAGATTGGTGCTTTTGTTATCGGCGCTGTAGCTGAAGTCTCTAAAATCCAGTATAAAGTCGACCAACTGACCCACACCCTTGTCCGCTCTGTAGTTTGCAGTGGCGGAGGACCTTGGCATCCGAGTGGACGGCCAGATGCGCACTTCGGAGGCCGACGTTTACGCAGCTGGGGACATCTGCACTGCATGCTGGGAACCAAGCCCCCTGTGGCAACAGGTACTTGGGCCTCCCCACCATCTATATGACCATTCTCTGTTGTATTACCATGGCCTAGTTTTGTTTAAAAAATTTTCTGCGATGTAGTCGGGGGCCGTGTGCGTATTAATTGGAATTGGAGTGGGATATTCTCTCTCAGTAATATTAGAATGAGCAGTGTCTGTAGTTAAGTGTAACGTTACAGTGGGATTACACAATGAACTGCGAGTGATGTCTGTGTCAGATGCGCCTGTGGACCCAGGCTCGGCAGATGGGCTGGCACGCAGCCAAGTGCATGGCGGCAGACCACCTGGCTGAACCCATCGACCTGGACTTCTGCTTCGAGCTTTTCTCCCACGTCACAAAGTTCTTCGGCTACAAGGTGGGACAGCGCCCTCTGCGGATCAGAACGGCACCACCACAAAGGGAGTGTTGGTTTCAGTCTGCAGCTCCTGCACCTCCATTAAACCTGTGCATGTGTGTGTGAGAGAAACTGAGACACAACGTTTCTGTGTTAGTGAGTTAAGACCCATGTGCATTCCTGTGTGTGTGTGTGAAACTGAGACACAACGTTTCTGTGTTAGTGAGTTAAGACCCATGTGCATTCCTGTGTGTGTGTGTTTGGACCTCCTTGCATGCATGCTGTGTCGACCCTGGTCTCTGGCCGTTGCAGGTGGTGCTCTTGGGGAAGTTCAATGCCCAGGGCCTGGGCCAGGACCACGAGCTGCTTCTGCGCTGTTCGCCAGGGCAGGAGTACGTGAAGGTGCTGCTTGCAGGGGGCCGCATGGTGGGTGCCGTGCTGATTGGAGAGACGGACTTGGAGGAGACCTTTGAGAATCTCATGCTCAACCAGATGGATCTCACCGCCTACCGAGATGAACTTCTTAACCCCAACATTGACATTGAGGACTATTTCGATTGACATCTGCCAATCACCGGCAGCTACTGTATGCGTTTGAAATATTTTAATTTATGTGTGGAGCAAGGGATGGCAGAGTCCAGTCCCTGGTGTGCAACTGTGTCACCATGTTTTTCTGAAAAATCAACCAAAGTATGGAGATGTGTAAGAAAACAAATCTTTATTAAACAAACTTCACCTAGTGCCGGTTGGTTAGGATTACAGGCATGTTACTCAGACTAAATGCCCCCCCCCCGAAGTAGAGGAAATAAATACTCTCAAAAGTAAAATGTCACTCAAGGCTTACTGCACCAGATGGTCTAGTAGATATTCCCCTCTACAGAGACACAGTGTCTGTCCATACTACCTCTGTACCCCATAATTCTTCATTCATTTATATTTAAAAGTGCTGTGAAGGAGGTGGAGACCATTCAAGCTCATCTTCGGATGAGGATTCGCCTCCGGGTGCTGACGCGTGTCCACAGGCTGCGTGCGGACCTGGCTATGGACGCCCCCCAGGGAAGCCGCAAGCTCTTCAGAGCCGCTCGGCTGCAGGTCACCACTCCCGACTCGGAGTCCTGCAGGGTTTCGTGGGACGCGTAGTCGATTTTCTGCAGCTGCCGGCCGTAGTAGCGACGCAGGTCGCACAGTTCCGCTGCCGCAGCGGCAGAGATGATGGAAACCTCAGACACAGCGTTGGCCATCGCTGACCCCTGCTGGACTGGAGGTACATCTGCAGCCTCCGCAGGGGGCTGCCTGCGTGTCTTTTTCGGCGTCGTCGACTTTCGCTTAGAGTTGCTCTGGATGACAGGCGTCACGGTAACCTCCTTCGCGCCGTCTCCTTCCGACTTGTTTGCATCCGGCTGTACGGGAGCCGGCACGACCCTTGGCGGCTCATCCGAGTCCTGGCCGTCAGCCTGCGTCTTGTGCTGTTTTGTGGCCTGATTCTGTTGGTTCTTGGTGAATTTGCTGTTTTCATGAAAGGTGTGGTCCTCGGAGTCAGCGGGCAATAGGGGGTTCTGCCCAACTCCAACAAGGGAAGCGTCGTCCTGTGGAGTCGGAGCAGAGTTAGGAGTTGAGGATCGAAAGCATGGACAGCACTGGATTGGTACCATACACGATTGCCATTAGTGCCCAGTTTATCAGGGGTTAGTACAGCAAACAATGAACGAAAGGGGGTTAGTACACCGTGCATGGAGCTGGTTAGTGGATGAATGGTCTCGTGCATTTGAGATCATGCCTCCAAGGATGGTTTTAACGGGTAAAACATTTCACAACACCCAAGACCTTCCATCAAGCAGTTTCAAAAAGCTCTGAAACGCATTTGTTTTTTTTTGACTGTGCGTGGGGGATGCAGACACGTTTTGTACAAACGGAAACGGAACTGTACTTTTTCTGTCTTCTCTTGGGCGAGTCAGAGAACTTCTTCCTTGACTTTCTTGGCCACCGGGGCGGCTCCGGCCCTGTCCCCAGACCTCTTTGCTCCTTTGGAGTTTACCTGTGCACTAATCCTATCTCCGCTCCTCTTGGGTTTCTTTCCCTGTGGGTCATCAACAACATCAGCTCTGTGACCCTGGAAATGGTGGGTCAGACAACATCAGATCTATGACACTGGGACCTGATGTGATGGGTGATTAACAATATTAGCTCTGTGACAACAGACGCTGGTGAATCGCTAACATCCTCACGTCTGTGACACTGCTGGAACGTGGGCCATTTACAACATCACCTCTGACACCGGACACTGCAGTCCGGTGGGCCATTGACAACATCAGCTCTGTGACACCGGACACTTCAGACCGGTGGGCCATTGACAACATCAGCTCTGTGACACCAAACACTGCAGACCGGTGGGCCATTGACAACATCAGCTCTGTGACACCGGACACTTCAGACTAGTGGCCATTTACAACATCAGCTCTGTGACCCCGGACACTGCAGACTGGTGGCCATTTACAACATCAGCTCTGTGACACCGGACACTTCAGACCGGTGGGCCATTTACAACATCAGCTCTGTGACCCCTGACACTGCAGACTGGTGGCCATTTACAACATCAGCTCTGTGACCCCGGACACTGCAGACTGGTGGCCATTTACATCAGCTCTGTGACCCCGGACACTGCAGACTGGTGGCCATTTACAACATCAGCTCTGTGACACTAGGAGCAAGCAGGTCATTAACATCATCAACTTACAAGTAAACAAAGAACACTGGAGAAAGGGGGACAGACCCCCTGTCCAGCAACTTAAAAAGTTGCCAGTTCAAGTACCCCTTCTGGGACTTGAATCTGCAACCTACTTATCACAATTTTGTGACTACCACTGATCCATCAAAGGGACGGATGTCAGTCACCACTTTGTGTGGTCAGAGAAACGGCAACCAAGACTCTGCAATGGATCTGCAAGCAAGGGCAAAATGAAACATTTTTTTCTACTAAAATGCAGGTCTGTTGGAAACCTTGCATCACAGATGGCTTTCCTCTTGATTTTATACGAGTTGGTATGGTGTGATTTTATATGATTTTGTAATGCCCTAGGATACACTTCTCAAAGACATGCATTAATAATTTTGTTGTATTATTGGGAGGCAGAAAATCAATTTTTGAAGATGTAAAAACGCTAGCAATTTGTCAGATTAAATGTGTGAACACAATGTGAAGCGCTTGGAGAAAAATCAGTAGAGGTTCCAAACCCTTACTAAATCATAGTGCCGGCCTTCTTGGAGATTTTGTTCTGTTTTAGACAAGTGTGCTTATGGCGACTGATGCAATTTAATCAGCCTCTCCAAGGAAGCAATCGGACTCCAAAAACCTGGCAGAAACTACATTTCCCACGAGGTCATTGTGAGAGGACAGAAGCAGTGGCTCGGTTAGTGAATGGATAATCACAAATGATTTACAGTACAAAAAAAAGCAATCAAGACGGGAAAACCCGAATCCATCTGGAATCATTACCTACCTTCCACGGTCGTTTCGGACCTATCAATTTGTGTGGAAACCAGAAGAGAATGTGACAGGATGAGGAATGAAAAACTGGGAGAGACGCATGTTGGAAAAAGAGCCATTTGTGTGGGCACTGCCTCCATTGAGAGAGTAATTCAGTGAGATCAGAGCAGCATTACAAATATCCCCGATAGACGATTTTAAATTGCATTCCGCCGTCGCATACCCAGAATAATTCTACCCCGCAAGAGACGGGATAAGGCAGGGCGTCCCACGACAGGACTTACGGGGTCACCGGCGGGAGGGGCCCTCTTCATCTTCATGGTGACGACGTGGCTCTCGTCCTTCAAAAGAGCTGCTTTGCGACCTTGCTTCATGTAGAAGAAGGTGGTGTGGGGCGTAAAGCTGAAGTCCTCACTGTTCGACAGGGGGGAGGTGAAACTGAGACGAGCGCAGGTGTGTTGTGTTCGCAAACACCTGTGCAGACAGTGACATGGAGGATGGGCTTTGAGGAGGGGAGAAGGGAGTACCTCAAGTACCCCTGCAGGAGGAGGTGAATGAGAATGGCGTCCACCTCCAGACGGGAGAGCTTGGTGACTTGGGTATTCTTGCGTCGTTTGGCCGGACCCTTCCCCATCCAGGTCTCCACCACCTTCACGGGGGTCATTCTCTCATTGAGGGAGTGGCCAGCCTCCAAAACCTGCAGCACCTCACGGGCGTGGCGTGTGATATCCACAGTGACGTAGTCTTGAGTGAGACACACACACCCAGGGTTGTATAACCAGACGCACACACAGATGTGCTGCGGTCTGACAGAGTTACATACGGACCGTAACACACTGAAAATCACATCACACTCACCGTTGCCGTGGCGGCATATGTCACACATTTGGTTGCAGTCGTCATCCCAGACCTCGTCGAAATGACCTGCCATCACCACACGGCGGCACCTGTGAGAAAAGTCAATTGAAACACAGCCCTTCTGTCTAAAGCTTAGCATTAGTAGCTCAGGCTTAGATAACAACTCTAAGGGCAAAGGATTATACAGTCCTATAACCCAGCCAGCGGTAAAGATAAGCCAAAACTGTTTCCTACATAGGACCAGTAAGAAAACATGAAACGAGACTAGAAAATCTGCAAAGGTAAGAGCATTGGCTGATCAAGTTAGCACCAAATGTGCTTGGCATTTGCGAAATTCAGGGCTACGGCGGGGGGGAAGTTCCCTGAAAACTATTAAGGAGGATTCAGCGCAATCAACAACATTGCCACAGAAGATTTCAGCGCGATCAACAACACTGCCACACAGAGAACTGAACTTGATATGGACAGGACAATCCTTCTTCCATTTCAAATGTAGGACCTCCAAACTCCCGACTCTACGTTTTAACTGTGGCTAGCAGAGAGGTGACTGGTGGAAAGATACAACAGTACTGGCAAGAACTAAATACTGAAGCCAGTGAACAGAATCGTAATGTTGGCGCAGTGTTATGAGAAAGTTTGTGCATCACCTTGTCCTGTGACGTAGTAGAAACAGAACCAAGACCCACGGTCAGGTGCCGCCCCCAGTGACCCTTGTCCCGGTCCTTGACAACAAGGTTTAACGCGGTACCTGTTTACATTCTGGCAGTAGGCCACCATCTGCCGGAGTTTCTGCTGGCCCACATTCTCCATGACAACCATGACGCTGATCCTGAAGATGTCCGCAAAGCCAAAGTACAGGATGCAGTCTGCGGGCTTATCATCCCGTCCTGAATGCAAAAAGGCAATGCTGTTGCACAATCATCCCAAAAAACAAAAGGCTTGGAACGCCTTTAAGGTCCGCTTTGAACTGAGTATTCTCCATCAGTATCAAGTATAGGTTGGTTGCTAAAAGCACTCACTAAAGCAGACCGAGCTCTACCAACTGCATGCAACAATTTGAAATTTAGATGACGTATGTGTGACCGGGAGATTAGAGCGGGTTGGGAGCACCATTGGCAAGAGCGCCTCCTAGTGTTCGGTGGTTAGAACTTAACAGGGATTCCCTCGACATGGAGCTACCCAGACAATACCAACCGCCCTTCCAGGCGCCTGCAGGCTGGTAGTGCCGTAGAGAGGGAACTGTCCCTCTTTCAATCGGCGCTGAACCTCCCAACTAGCCTACGGTGCGTAAAAGAGACGGGTTTCTCGAAGGCCACTAGACATGGAGGAGCCTAGTTCCGTTTCCTCATCCTCCCTGTGTGCAAGTGGCAGGATTCACAGTGGGAACCTGAGATGCATTCGCACAATCTGCCATCCCGAAATCGGGGGGAGAAAACTGAAAGAAACCCCATTGTCGACGCGGGTTCTTTTTCCAATATGTACCCGCCCTTCACTTTAATGCACGTGCCCTGATCTCTCTGGTCATCTCACGCGTCGATGCAGCAGCACCAAATGGAAGGTACGTGCCAGAGCCAGGTGGCGCACAGGTGTGAGAGCAGGGCGTACCTGCACGTCCGCTCTCCTGGTAGTAGTTCTCCATGGACTTGCTGAGCGAGTGGTGAATCACAAACCGGACGTCAGACTTGTCGATGCCCATCCCGAACGCGACTGTCGCCACCACCACCTTCACCCAGACACGACCGTGTTAACCTCCTACTCGCCACAAAGTCCAGCTCCCACAGTAACCATATTAAAGTTTGATCATGTTAACCCTTCACATTAAAAAAAACTAAACAAATCAGTCCCTTTCTTTAATCGTTTGAGTAAATTCCCCTAGAGAAACAAACTGAAAAGATCAATCAAAAAATAAATTCAGGTTTTACAGAATGAAAAAAAAAAAAATACAGGTCGAAAAATTTCCGTTATTAACGCTGAGCATTCAGCTAAAATAAAAAAGGGCAGACTACTCCACGCAGGCCTGTTTAATACATTTTATTAAATTTTTACTGTGACTGTATGAGACACAGAGATAGATACAAACCCAAGACTATATCTTTTCTGGCTGTTACCTAGATGCCAGTACACCCCCATCTCACCTGAACTTTGTTGGATGTCCAGTGTTTGTGAACGCGCGACTTCTCCGCCGGCTCCATGCCAGCGTGGTAAGGCTGTGCCGCGATTCCCTTCTCCTGGAGTTCGGCAGCCACGCAGTCTGCATCCTTCTGGGAAAACACATAAATGATCCCTGCAAAAACACAAAAGCAGCCGCTTTATGAAGATAACAAGGTTTTTTTAAACTTTGGACAAGTTAGCCACACACACACACACACACACACACACACACACACACACCTGATTTATCCTTATATCTCTCTTTGATCAATGCCACAATGTCACTGGTTGAATCTTTAAGGTTTGCTTCTTTGATCCGAACCTAGGACAAAAGAAGGAAAACTGTGTGTTATACAGTTGTTTTGTCCCCCCCCCCCTGTATATCCATAGAAACATGGAAGTAACAATTTGCCCTAGGGAACAGTGACAGTAATCGTCAGACATCAGCGCTCTCAGGTCACGTAATGACCCCATGGTTGATAATTCCAACAGAATAAGCTGAAACTGAATTAAATTAAATTAAATTATATACAAAAAAGTGGGGGAAAAGCGGTGATTTTTATGATTTTTGATTTCAAAAGCAATATCGAAGTTCCGTGTAGAAGTTGGTGGAAGAGAGGCACCGTCTCCCCGTTAAGGACTGGTCCGTTCGGCTGCCGTGGCGCCCACCTCGTAGTACAGGTTGGGCCGGTTGAAGGAAGCGGTGAGAGTTACGGGCTCAGGGACGCACAGGATCTTCTGGCAGTCCATCAGAACGCTGCTGGTGGCCGTGGCGGTCAACCCAAGCAGAGGAACCGTGGGGAACTGCCTCTTCAGGATTCCCAGCAGCTTGTAGTCTTCACCGCACAGAGAGAGAGAGAGGACACATCAGCTTGCCCACGGGCCGGCGCACAAGTAAAAGCCGGCGTAAAGAAACCGTCTGTGGCTTCTGCATCATTTGAGTTGAGACTTAGTCTGTGTCACTAGAGCAACCAGGTGGTCTAGCGGAGCGCACGCTGCTGCTGTGCCCTTGAGCAAGGCACGCCGCACGGACACGGACACGGACACAACTGACCAGGTCTGAAATCGTGGCCCCACTGGCTGCAGCAGTGAGTCTCGTCCACAGCGATGCGATGCAGCTTTCCAGCGTTGTAAGCCTTCTCCAGCTTGGACATCAGGAGTTTGCTCTTGGCTATTTTCTCTGGAGTCACGTACAGGAGTTTGAAAGGCGTCTTCTGCTCCGTCATGCCGGAAAGAACCCATTTACTTTGTTCCTGAAATTCATATTCACTCCAGATTCACTCACAATACAATAAAACTAAAAACCAAGACAAATTAATCAGAAATGGTTAACTTCTGTATATTATATATTCATGACTGGGCCAGAATAATTAACTCAAAAGATTGTATTATATCATTATTCTTCATTGGCGAATTTCCAGACTGCTTCCTACAATGGTAAGACAGATACTCAAGGGGACGAGGTGTAGAGATGGTAATCCTAATGCATGCTGGGACTAAATACCTTGCTGCAGGAGGCATTGAGTGACACAGCTGGGACACCAATGGACGTCAGGTACATGAGCTGATCCTCCATCAGAGAGACCAGGGGTGCAATCACAAGAGTGAAACCTAGTGCACACAGAACCACAAAGCAATATCGGACACCATACTGCTGCTGTAACAAAAAAACCAAAGGGATTTGAGTTCATTTATTTGAATCCAGGTAATTAAACAGAGGCCCTGCTCCCTGTTGCCAGGACTGAGAAATAACCTGTGTGAGACTAAGTGCATGCAGTGGGAGACAGAACATGATTACATATGCATGTGTATGTGTGCGCACCCACGGGACACAACACGTGTGCGTGTGCGTGTGTAATGCAGCGCTAAAGGTACCTTCAGAGCAGACTGCCGGCAGCTGGTAGCACAGACTCTTGCCACGCCCAGTTGGCATCACCAGGAAGACATCTTTCCCAGACATGGTGAGGTTTATCACAAGCTGCTGGAGAGGGCGGAACTTTGGGAGATGGAACACATCCGACAGCTGCTTCTGTACTTCCTTGGACCAGGGGAATTCTGGGAATTTGAGTTCACGTTCAGGCTCACGTTCGAAAGTAGCTCACAGTGCTACGCAGCGTCACTTCGCGACGTGAACTGAATGACTGTGTGCGGCGAGTGCGTGAAATTGAGAGCATACAGGGGCTGCCCTCCGTTTGTTTGGATGCGCACCGTGTAGGAGTGTATTCAGTAATCGGCGAAAGCCTGTCAGTCACCTGTTCCCTCATAATGCTTCAGGTTTAGCTTGGTGCTGGAACTTGGTGGGGAAGAGCCTGAAGGCTGGGCGGTGACACAGGCCTGCTCCAGCCGTCTCAGCAGATGCTTTTTCCTGGAGTTTAGATCTCCCTGCCGCTCCAGCAGCTCTGCTATTTGCTGCTCCACCACTTCTAACTCCGCCTCCACAGACTCCAGCTCCACCTGGACCTCTGCAGACGCACAGCCGCACTGATAAACCCACAACCTGACAGAGCCGCGCTGACAAATCGTCATCTATAAGCAAAGCAGCCCTAACCAATGAGCACCCACGGACCCAATTACATAGCCAATCAACAGAGACCCAGAGAGGACCAAACAAACCACAGCAGAACGGCTCCATTCCCTAGTGACACCCTAGCCCAGCTTTTTATTTATGGCGGATCAAAGGTGTCAGAATTGGGCACGGGGATGATTGGATGTGATGGGGTAGGTATAGGGGGTCAAAGCATGGCTGGGGACGGGGCCAATACTGAGCCAATATAGACCTTGTGCAGCTCTCTACCGCCAAATACACATCCGTGTGTCATAGGAGGGTCCGTGTAGTAAATTGTAGTTCTTTTTATCTTCCACTTCCGGACAGTCATAAGCTACACTGAAAACCATGGCGTCGGAATTGCAAAGAAAGGGATGAACGTGTCAAATGAAAAAACATCCCACAAAGTTCCAGTTGCGAAAGGCCCAGTCTAGCGGATACCAACCCCTAACGAGCCCTGCCCTCCTCCTTCCCCCGCGCAGGAGAAAGGCTAATTGCCTTTTTTTTTTCAAAGCAAGCCTCTAGCAAACCATTCCTCACAGGTGAGCGAGCAATTAACAGGCTTATGTGCCAGACACTACTAATCGCACCCCACAGGGAATTCGCCTGCCTCAGAAGAAGGTGACAGCGCAATGATAAACACCAGAGTGGATGGTCCATAAAACGGCTTTTGTCATTCACCGGTAGTATCAGCGTCATTAATATTTTGGATCAGAGTGTGCACAGCCATAAAACCTAAATCATATCATAGCTCTGAACATTCGGACATTAACTTATGAACATTATGAAGATTAACTCACCATTAAGGCTGCTGCTCTCCATTACACAGGCAGAGCCACAGAGTGATCCCTGTGCAGATATGTCAGGGTTTCTGGAAAATTCTAGGGGGGAAAAAAATAAAATAAAATGTTTTGTTTTGATACATGCTCAAAGTCTGTATAGCACCACACAGGTGAATGGTACTTTAGCTTAACACCACACAGAATTAATGAGCACTCTACTCTAGGCGTTTGCGTTTTAATGCCCAATATCAGCATACAGCACACCTGATTTTGTTTTGATTGCCATTAGCACAGAATTCATTTACAATAGTCTAACCCAAGTGGCTCAGACAGCTAAGGTGCTTGCACAGGAGTAAGCCAAGGCCCACGATCCAGAGACTGAATGGTTGTAATCTATAACAATTCTACTGCCAATTGTCACCGTCCAGGGCGATGGCACAATTGACAGGATGCAGTCCAGAGTATCTTTAACCACCCGGTTCAATAGCAATTCTGGTCCACGTTTAGACCCAAATCACTGCTGAACCACTCAAAAGCAGTGCGATAAGCGACAGTTTCCCTTGACTGACAAGCCCTTCTGCAACAAGACCTACGGAAAGTAAACATAACGGTGCAAAAAGAAGGTAAGACTACACCTACTGGTAAAGACAACTGGGATTGCCTAAAAAAAAAAAATACATACAAACTAACACACAGGCAAAACAAGGGAGCAGTATCCTGTATATTCAATCTGCCATAGGACATTTGTCTACTGCGGTCTTGGTTGCTCTGGTAACACAGACTATGTCTCAACTCAAATGATGCAGAAGCCACAGACATTTGACTGAAAAGCAGGTGGGGGGGGGGGGCGCCCATTGCTGAGCTGTGAAGATTTTTCTTTTCATAAAGCACGGTTCTACAGCGAGAAAAGCACGTTTTGCATTTGATTATATACATCTGGGTGTTTACTAAAATGTAATCACAAATCTTACTTATTAGACGCATGTGTTTAACAAAGAAAAACTTCCACTTTCATTGTTTCACACCACACGTGCCAGCCCCACCATTTTCGTTTATCGACACACATACGTCAATGACATCCGTGTCCACCCCATCTCAAACCAAACCTCTAAGCAATTGCTTTTGCATGCATCTCTATAGTACTCAAAACCTTTCATGAGTATTACACCCAATTATCCGGGTGTTAACGGATAGGATGTATGGTGAAAATGAAGAATCATTTAACTAGCCAGGAAGCGGTGGCTAGGAAAAGGTGTCCTTTACGCGTCCACCCAGTAATAACAAGCACTTGTTTCAGTAGACCGCTCGCCTTTCTCTGCGACGAGCCAACTTGTTTTGAATGTTCCAATTAATGAAAACTGAAAACATCCGAGTTGACTGATAGTTATAGTTTCAAAATCAGTTGATTGTCGTAAATTCAGTTTCGTTCATCAAATTACCATTAGTCGGTAAACCACAGATGTTTATTTTTTATCCCCGATAGTCTTAATCAACCCGTGAGTTCGTTTCAGTATCACGTTTTAGTTTACAATTATAAGCTTATAACGATTGTGTACTCTATATAATTAATGGAATAGTGGAAACTATATAAATATGGTGCCAACTACTACTAACTGACTGATACAGAACATTAGTTACTACCGAGTAATTACGGTCATTCGCTAAAAAGCAAGTAGTGGTATCAAGACTTACCAATCTATTCGGCATTCAAAGTCCCTATTTGTTTGCAGCGCTCCATGGCGGTTGCTAGCTCTTGCTGCTAAAGACTCAAGCCAATCAGAGAAGGGAGTCCTGGGACCGCTCTCAGTCTATTCTATTTCACTTTAAGAAACAGAAGCCATTATGTAGCCAAATTGGCCTTTCCGTGCGGTAAAATGTTGTTTGAACAAGAGCCAGTATGGAATCCACAGACCACAGTTTCACCCAGTCTGGAACCTTTTCCTGATTGGGTTTCTCTCTGTAGACCAATGCCTGGTCTTGTAGCTTGTGACTGCGTGGTTCCGGAAGACGTGGCGGCCACAGCAGCTGAAGGCAGATGATTGTAGTTGATATTCAATACCGTGTGAAAAGTTAATTTTGCTGATAGCTGTTGATTCGTCTACAATCGCAAACATGATTTCGTTAACGGATTCACAGAGTAAGCTTAATTTTTGTAACGAGTGTCCTTAAATATGTATTGTTTGTGTATGTAAGCTAACAATCTTCACTCGGTGTCCATAAAAGGGAAATGAATGAGAAAATTGTTAGCTAAAAGGGCTAAATAGCCTATAGTAGCATATGGTAACGTATACAACGCCTTGCAGTTATTTAGCCAGTTTTGTTAATGGCATCTAAAAAAAAAATATTTATTTATTTTTCATTTGCTTTACAGCGCTTTGAGAGCGGTAGACACAGTTATGGTTTCAGTTTTAGGTACCTCCATTGCTGGCTAGCCCGCTAGCTCGAGAAGAGCACTGAACTAAATCTTTGGCTCAATATGTCTGACTCAAATTATGTAGTCGTAGGGCGCGGGCTGAATTAACTATTAATTAGATATTTATGCTAGTGTTGCTAATGTTTATGATCTTCGAATGTAGGTATGAAATGGTTCAAACAAAAAACCCATAGCACATATTATCCTGGAAGTGAAACACGCATATTGAAAGTTAGACAAAGACGGCTGCTAAGTAACAGGTTGGTTGCCCATCATGTGGTTTACCGCTGAATGGATCTGTTAGCTTTTTACACAAACAAATAAACGTCAGTAAGCACCGTTAACGTATGTTTTCGGTACCCTCGTAACCGGTTATGGAGGAGTTTCGTATTGAATCAATGACTTGGCTCCATAAAAGCCATTCTATACCAAATGCCACCTTCGCGATAGAAATTGTGATTTTTCCTAAACGCATGCAGACACCTTGCCGCTAAATTTAAACAAGACACTTTGAATATTTGCGATGTATCGCTTTATCGTGATATAACGCATTAGATGATGTGGTCGGTTTATAGTGTTTTTTTCCATCTTCTCTGTATCACAACTAGGCTGTTGTCTTGTAGGATTTTTATACTCATTGTTGGGCTCAATTCAGAAAATTGAAATTTAAAAAAAAATTTTTTTAAGCTAAACTAGCATTGGAATCAAATTTTCAGCAAAAACCCTATTTAAGAGATTGAAATGAATATGGATGTATTACAAAGTAAATGTTTTTTCTTCCCCTCTTCACACAGAAATCGGCATGGGATTGACTGGCTTTGGTGTGTTTTTCCTCTTTTTTGGAATGATCTTGTTTTTTGACAAGGCTCTTTTAGCAATAGGAAATGTGAGTATTTCCTTCGTGTTAAAAAAGTTAATATTCTCAATGCTAAGGTTTTCCCCTAATGGCACTTGTGCAAGTGTAGCATACTGAGTTTTGAAAAGATTTCACCGTGTGTGCGCGCGTGCGTGTGAAGGAAATTACAAAGGGGTTGTTTGGTAAGAAGCAGGTTGGAGATGTTGGTAAAACACTAGAGGAAGGCTTTATTTTTCAAATGAGGTGAACTGTCCAATATATATCTTCACCTGTTAACCTGAAGTTTTAGTCTCAGTGTCGATGGAACGGATTTAACATACATGATATACTATGAATACAAACAAGAGACACGCACATAGTGGGTAAGACTGTTTGTTACAAGGCTCTTTTCTCTGCTCATCTTTATCAAAAAAAGTTCCAGTTTTTGCAAAAGTCAGGCACGGGGGTGGCAGTAGGACAGAGAACATAATTTTTAAATGACTGTGTGTTTCCAGGTCCTGTTTGTAGCTGGCCTGTCGTTTGTAATCGGCCTGGAGCGGACCTTCAGGTTCTTCTTCCAGAAACATAAGATGAAGGCCACCGGCTTCTTCCTTGGTGGCGTGTTTGTGGTGCTGATTGGCTGGCCCATGGTGGGCATGGTCTTGGAGATTTATGGATTTTTCCTCTTATTCAGGTGAGTGGAGGCTTTAGATGGGTGACCTTTTTGGCGACTAGCTTTTCTTTTTTCTTTTTTTTTGGGTGAGTCCAGGTTTTTGGTCCCGATTCAATCCAAGTGGACTTTGTTCTCTTTCAGGGGCTTCTTTCCGGTGGCTGTCGGCTTCATCAGGAGGATCCCGCTCCTGGGCTCCCTGCTCAACCTCCCAGGGATCAGTGGGGTAAGTCTGCCGGCCTGCCTTTCCAAAGGGTACGCTCAGTTCATCAACTGATTGATCTGGGCAAATTTGGCTGGTGACAAAGCCAACCCGATTCAAAACCTCTGGCCCCTGGGCTTTTACCCACAGCTAATATTAGCTGGAACACCTTAGCTGGGAGTCAAACTTGGGTCGTCATGACTTCCTTGCAAAGACCCGCAAGAGAAACAATTAAGTCCTTCAGCTAGAGACTATTTGTACTCTTTGACTCTATGGGGGTGTGTCACTGTTTGTAGAAAACAATCTCTGCTACATGGAAACCCCTATTGGTTCTGTTGTCCTCCATGACTGATTGCTACAAGGTTTCTCCCTGTACTGCTGACCTGAACATCGCAGCCTTGGGTTGCGGCTACTGATGTTTCCGTAATGAATGTGTTTTCGGGGAGGTTTATGGTATTTATAAGGCTGTGAAGAGCGTCTGTACTCATGGCTACTCGTCTCTCCAAATTTACGCAGCCCTGGTCGACACTGACTAATCACACACTCTCTCTCTCTCTCTCTCTCTCTCTCTCTCTCTCCAGTTTGTGGATAAAGTCGGAGAAAACAACAACATGGTATAGCGCTGTCTGGTTTTTGTTTGGAGAAAACTGCTTTATTTATAATAGTTTCCTAAAATAATATCAACAACTGGTCAAGTTTCTCTTAACGATAAGGTCAAGTCTTCAAAACTTTGTGGTAGCACCTTTTTCCGTTTAAAGGGAGACAGCCTGCTTCTATTTATCTGTAATTTGATTGGCACCGTGCAGCTGCCTCTGCGGAATTGGAAAGGGCACTACACTGGTTGCCATGGGGACACTGTTACTAAGAAATTTTAGCCCGAGGCCCAGGTTGCGTGCGTTCCAAGAGGTTCTGCGCTTTGTCGCCGCTTTCGTCTCGTGGAAGATGTGTCCGAGCGACCGAACTCTGTTAGTCTGGTCCTTCAAGACGCCAGGACCTTTGTAGAACCCAGCAGCAATCATGTTTGCTTTGAGCCCGTCTCTGGACATGTGGAGAAGATTCTGAGGGTCTGCTGCCGCCATCCTGCTCCGCTTTGCCTCTGTTCTGACGTGGAACTAAAAAGTCCTTCAAATATGTCACACGTAATGTTTTCCTTTTGGTGAGGTTGTGCCAAATGTGGCGTTTTCCCTCAAAAAAAATATAGCAGTGAAATACTCCTTCCATTTATGATAAACTGAAGGCATGTACAATCCACATGCAAATTCAGTACTATGTGTTTTTACAACTTTAAAGTCATACTTTTATCTGTATAAAGTATTAAAGTGCCCTCCTGAGGAGAAAAGAATAAAGCAAACTGTTTTATTGTATTGAACCTATTTTTTAACTCCACAAGTGATTGTTTTAACTACAATCGATAATTGTTTGCTGACAAATTAGGCTAATTTGCCGAAATCTGTGGAAATGTAATTTATATTTTCAATGGGTTATACATTTGAAAACCATCCTGATCTCCCAGTAAACATTGAAGTTGTTGTGTCTGATGTAATATGTATGTGTGTGTGTGTGTATATATATATATTATATTATATATTCATTCTTATACAGCACAGACAGGCGCACAATTGAAAAAGCAACTCTGAACCTGTTAACCCGCACGACGTAAACTATGTCTATATACCCTTTTGAGTGTGAGTACTAATTAAAATATACACAGGTATCATATTTAATTAAATTATTTCAAATTATTACAAGTAAGGAAGAATTCAGAGACAAGCGTTCACTGACCAGTATCTTACACCACTAATTTAGTTAGACCACGTGTATATGTACCTCCTTGCCGCACTTAACAGTAGGGCATTGCTCTGTATTCAAGATTGCACGTTTTGACCCTCAAACTATGGCGAGCTATTGTGTAGACCTTCGCTAGTCTGGATAAGAGCGTCTGTTAAATGACTGAAATAACAGTAAGTACGAATGTACTAACGTTTTACATACAGGGAAATCCCGGTTCATTTAACAGCTGTTTAGCTAGCCATAATAAAGACTTCTCACACTAGAGGGGGCAAACGAGAGCGATTGAACACAAAGGAGGCTTCTGCTTACACGTACAAGAAAACTACCCTTGTGCATCTTCTAAGCTTGGGGCCAAATCAAAACTTCCGCTAATAGCACTTTAACAGCGTTTTCTTTTTATCTGTGGAATGAATAAGACAGACTACTTAGAAAACAAAGAATACACTGTTAAACACAACATTATTAAATGGCTTTAACGGGATGACGAAGTTTACATTTGGTCCCTGCCTTCAGTACTGTCATAACATTAGGTATTGCCCCTAGCTTTCCTCAGTCCTGGTTCTGGAAGGCTCCAATCCAGGAGTTTTTTATTTTATTTATTTCTCTCAATAGCAATCAATCTGAACACTGTGAGAAAATACTAGATAAGTTAGAGCAATAATTTATTGAGTCAAAAACTTGATTAGCTGGAGTTAAATCTATCACTCGCATGGATCTTCCATGACCAGGATTGGGACCCTCTGCACCAGGGTCATAAGGCTAAAGATTACTGTTAACAAAGTTCCTTCCTTTGTTCTCTGTGGGGATGTGCGAATTTCAAACGTTAAAACTCGGTAGACATACGGATAACTTGTGCTTTTTCTTCGAACTCCCACGACCTTACCCACGACAGATTTTCTGGGTAAGTTGTACCTTCTTCACGCGATGAATACGAGTAACGATCCATAACTCCAGTTGCGTTGTACGGTACACTGGCAGACTTGTAAAAATCACTGTATGCATCAGCTTTTTGACAATTTCCCCCGGATCGAGGAAAAGGTGGACTTGGTGTGTTGTGCACAATTCCTTTGTAAAGCGAATTGTGCAGTTAAATATTCGTTGATATCAACAATTAGAAAATATTTTATCTGATGCAAAAAGATGGATGTCGACATTTGAAAAAATGATATCTGCTTTACAGGAGACTTGTCAACATGTCAACCTGCCAACCCGCGCTGTTTATATCACATTTGGCTTGCTAGACCAGAGGCTCTCAAACTGGGGTCCGCGGACCACTGGGGGTCCTTGGAGACTGCCCAGGGGGTCCGCAAACTAGGTACATTTTATACACTTTTGTCAGTCAGTTTCTCAGTAGGGGGTCCGTGATTAATGTTGCATGTGAAGAAGGGTCTGTCAACAAAAAAAGTTTGAACCCCTGTGTTAGACAACTGCTTACCATGCCGTAGGGACTATCCTCAGTTTGGGAATCTCAAGCTCTGAGAGTTACTCTGCAGAACCTCTAGCGCCAGAGATTTCTACAATCACCGTTTTTTCTCGACAAATGCGGCGCTAGCCTACATCCAAAAAACGTTAATAAATGTTAATCTAAACTTTTTTTTTGCATTAAGTTAAATGAACTAGGTGGGTTTTGTTAATTTCGTAACATAGTTGTTTATTATTACTGTTTGGGTATTTAAGGTTATCTATTTTGTTTTTGAATCAGGAACAGCATTTAATGTATTCCTTTCTGTCGTCCTTTGTCTTGATGATCGATAAAAATTATATGTTGTAAATGTAAGTGACGAATCATTGCAATTAATCACGTGTGCGCGGAGACGATGAGATGCCGCAGGGAGTCTGTACCCTTAGCTCAATCAAATCTTGACCAATAAACATTGACAGTTCCCCCAGGAGGTTAACGCGCGTGTTAAACACGGGGTCTGACAGGGGTTCCTGAAGGATTCCTCCATCCCATTGCTTATAAAGGGGCAGAGGAGACAGCAGGATCAAAGCAACTGCCTCAACCCCCCGTTGAAGTTAAAGCTAACGGAGCAACTGGGAGAAGATACGCAAGAATGAAAGTAAGACCTTTAAAAACTATTTAAATTGTGCGTTTGAGAACTGTCAGCGTACTAACGTATAATTTGCGTTATTCTCTTCTGCATTGAAAAAGCGAAACAATTTGTTCTTTTACAATATATCATGAGTAGGATTTGCATCCAAAATATTAAGAGTTTATTCCCGAAAGGTAAATACCAACTCGCCTCACCAAGATGCGTTTTTACGCATGCAAATCCACGAGGCAATGTGTTCCCATTAAAATAAGACATTTAAACGCATCTTATTTTATTAAATTAATGAAAAATGTATGCCTCGTATTTAAAAGAACGTTTTGCATACGATTGCCATTCGGATCGTTTCTCTGTCTCTTGATTTCAGGGTTTAAAGACGCTTACAGTTTATGCTCTCGCGTTATTACTGCTGGCAACATTCGTCTCTGTCTCCAAGAGTGCGCCTAAGGTACGTGTTTGGGTTTCAACCAGTCTGAACCCACACAAGGTACATAACAAGGATTAATTAGCCTGTCAATATAGTAGCCCATGACGCTTTTCTAACTTTGTTTCTCGCTGAAGGACACCTTTCAGAGGAGAAACTGGACACCACAGGCGATGCTGTATCTTAAGGGCACGCGTAAGATGCAACTTCCACGTGTTTTATAATTGTGTAAAACATTTCTAAATTAAACTTAGAGTCGATCATTTTAAATTATTGTATTATATTTATCAGTCCGAATTATTACTCATTTTGAAGTCCTTCGATTTACCATGGTGTAACTGAGGCCCTCTGTGTATTTGTCAAGGTAATTTTATCAGTCTCGGGAAAGGAATGTGCTCAGAGTTTAAATTGCGATTTGATATCTTATTATTGTATGAACCAAATCGACTGTGTGAATGTTGTGTTTTTTTAGAAGGACGCCGTTTTATATCTGAAGACAGAAATGAAGGGGACATGTATGACAGTCTGCACTTAGGTAAACTTGCTGTTTACTGCTGTTCCTCCTCCGCTTTTTGTCTAATTCAACAGTGTCCTCGGACTTCACGGAGTTAATACAGAGGGATTGGCTTATTTGTGACATTTTTTCATTCACATAAACACCGGCAGTTGACAAGGTGAAGGAGGGAGGAGCCTGGCGGAGTGCGTCGACGTTGGCACGAGTGTTCGGCAATTTGCTAAATCACCGCGGTCGTCTTTATGCATTCGACACCGGAGGTGCTTCACACCGGTCCTGTGGTTTCCTTTCAGAGACCAGGAGCCAGAACGCCGATCAGCACAGTATTTCCCGGGCGGCTGCAGTGCTCCTCAACTTTCTCCAGCAGGCCAAGCAGGAGGGTGAGACTGCCCCCAACTACCCCAAAAATCAGGACCACTGTATAGATGTTATTCCGTTGGGATTGTCTCCTTTCGAAAACACTGCCATTACATTTAACTGTTTAGACTGATGCCCCTTTCAACCACAATAGCGCCCTCAAACTCCAAATCTGGAAAAGCATGCGGGGTGCCGTTAAGGAGGATTTATGCCACCTTGTATACGGATTACTTTTTTCGCATTCTACTGAATTAATTTTAGGACAAGGCTGTGATGTAGATTACACGCGTAATACTAACAGTCGCAGTTCTAGAAGCTCCGCCCACAGCAAATGAATGGCAGAACTGAATACTTACATCAGACGCAAAGACTATTAGCATAGATCATGCTGTCTTTCACATTTAGGCACACCTTTATGGTGCGGTTACACTCATTTCGACCCTCTCACGGCACATTTATTCCGATTTTACTGTCTCCAAAAACAATTCAGTCAGTGAGTTTCAACTATAATGTGTTCTCCGCGAGCTTCAAACTTAAATCTCCTCAACATTAATGAGAGCGAGAGAGAGCAGGGCACTCCAAGGAAGACTTGTTAGTTGTTTATTCATTTAATGTTTTTTACCCAATACAATACGGATGTTGCTTTTTGTCTTTTCTTTTAATCAATGGGGTCATTACACATTTCATCACATTTTATCTTCTTCGTTTCAGCTGAAGAAAATGCGGAACAGATATATTTTCAAGATCTGCCAGCATGGAAACAAGAGTATTTCTGATAGCTTGTTGATTAAATTATTATTGTTGTAATAATGAATTTTAATTTATTGTAATTATGTAATGTAAACAGAGTGGATTCTCATGTCGGTCGAACATATTGTTTTGAATGTACTGTTAATTAAAGCAAGTTTGCATTCAGTGTAACCGTTCATTGTCAAAGGGTCTGTTATTCATAATTGTACCACTAGGTCTTAACAATGGCGGGTGGTGTCGATTTACTTTTAATTCTTGTAATGTAATTTCACAGAAGTTGTGAAAGATCCCAGTAATTAAGTGCTGGTGACACACCCTCTGGTAGTTCACTCCAGCAGATACCATTCTCAGACTGTTTAAGACGGCTCTGCCTTTGAAACGCAAGGGCTAAAAGGAGCTCAGCCTATCAAATTCAAGGGCTAAAGGGAACTATAGGGCAAGCTCAGGTATTGGCTCCCAACATGCAGAGTGGATTCCAGGACTGGCTAAACCAAACCTTAATATGAAGTCAGTTAGTTTGTGAAGAGCAATGTAGCTGTACATGGTTTTCCATGAGACATGGGCCCTGTTACCAATAGGCTGTTTTACTCAAAATAAGCACAAAATATGTATACTTCTACCACAGATTTCCTTTCTTGATTCAGCTATTGCTCTCAACATACAGAGATGTTAACCCAAGCAGTGGCTTTTGGGTGTCAGTCAGGCCATAGGGCAGTCTATTTGCGATATTGCAGGTAATTGCAATACATAATTGCCCATAGCCCGACTTTGGGCCAGTGTGTTAACAAATATTAACCAAATATTTATAAATTTTCAGTCCCAGTCTGTCACTGGTGTCAGTCTACGTCACCATACCCGGATGCCTACTTTATACGACATTCACGGCAGAATTGCTATGAAACGACAACGACACGGTTAAACCATAAAGTTTGTAAATGGACTGAATAGTTGTTCACACTACTAAATATTCATCAGACTAACTGCTTGCTGCCTGTGTTGTTTACAGCGGATGTGGCTCCAAGCTGATTGGTTCTCTGCAGGGGGCATAACTCTTTCTGTTGTTTTCAGTGGTCGGTAAAGACACCTGTTCCGTGACGGGGTTATCACTCTGCGTTGTTTACCGTGGGAAGAGCTGAGAGCAGAATGGTTTTCTTTAACGGTTATTACTCATGGTGTTGTTTTCAGTGGGTGGGGCTGAGAGCTTATTGATTCTCGGCAGGGGTCATTATTCTTTGTGTTGTTTTCAGTGGGTGGGGCTCTTGCTCCAGACCTTTGCTCCCATTGCCTTGCGCTGCAGTAAAGTCTCAGTTACTGCGGTAAAACCGTCTGTCTCTGCGGAGCCGTTTTTTTTACTGCGCCGGGAAATTGGGTTTATCCTTCAGAAGCTCTCTATACTTTAAAACCTGCTGGACTGTTTTTCTGTCTATTTGGGAAACGTAGTGCTTTGCTTCCGGGGTCAGGACCCAAGCTGGATCCGGTGTGGCCCAGACCAGTTGTTATGAAACTGGGATAGAGGTGAGCATATGGGCAAAGGAAGAAAAAAAAAATGCAGTGCTCACAGGCTGAGGGGTGACAGTGGTCTGGGGACAGAGGGAGAGAGGTTTGCGTAAAGCTGGCAGTGTCCAGCAGGGGGCACTCCACTCTCTTAGTTGCCATACTCGCCAGGCTGCTTCTTCTTGCCCGCAGGGACCGCCCCAAGAGAGAAGGGGGCCTTTATGTTCTGCCGGTCTCGTTCTGCTTCTTCCTCCTCGTCATAGGGCTCCTCGTCTTCCTCGTCGCTATGATGAGGGGTGGAGTGCTGTGAGGCGGACGGAGAAGGGGGCACTGAGGAGGGCCGAGGGTACCGGAAACCCTCCGTCTGTGAAGACAGAGTCCCAGAGATTTACATGTGACAGGTCTCACTCAAACACACCGAGACATATTCTAAACCAGTGTTATCAAAACATTATCTATCCGCCTGACAAATTTTTTATTCAAAACTTGTTAGTCCCCTCAACACTGTATTAACTGAAGATGAAAGTATGTGTCGTATGTGTGTGTTTGTGTGTGTGTGTGTGTGTGTGTGTGTATGTGATTGTGTGTATGTATGTGTGCGTATGTGTATGTGTGTGTGTGAGTGTGTGTATGTGTGTGTGTATGTGTTGTGTTAGTGTTTGCATTTGTGAGTATTTATGTGTGTTTGTGTGTGTGTGTGTGTTGGTAAGTGTATGTGTCTGTGTATGAAAGTACTGTATACTTAGGTCTCAGCACTTCATCACTAACACGGCCATTATGCAAGGACCAGAGCAAAAGAAAGAAAAAGTTTGAGTCAAGACTAACGACCAGTCAATATTCCACAAAATGTTAATCTGTCAATTACAGCCACAGGAAATGGGTCAAACTTGACATGTTCTCATCTGCCCCTAAGAGGCTGCAGCAGTGAAAGGACGAGAGAGTAAGTGAAGCCGTAACTCCACCCCCACAAATCCTGCTCCATTCCATAAGTCAAGCTTGGAGAACACATCAGATGTGTGTGTGTGTGTGTGTGTGTGTGTGAGTGTGTGTGTGTGTGTGTGTGAGAGAGAGAGAGAGAGAGAGTTCATCAGCAAGTGTGTAAGTGATCAGACGACTAAAGAACTGAAACGTACTCTACAAATATGGTTAACGTTGTAACTGTTTTCTGTTATTATAACACAAGATGTAATCAGATTACAGGTACTTTTAAAAATCACTGGATTACGTTTTACGATTACTTTTAGATTCACAAAATAGGCAATCATTCCAATTAAATGAGTTTGTTGTGTCGAAACGATTTTGAAACAACGTATCTAGTCAAAACGAAGAAAGAGCCAATATACCCCAGCTGTGCTTAAGAGTCTGTTAGAGTCTAAGGCAGAGGACGGAGGTAGAAATATAACTGTCCAACGCAACTTTGTGCTTACATCTCATAGTCTTACTAGTAGACTAATGTCAGAAACTTAGTTGGTTCTGACTGTACTTGACCGTTGAAAAGGGTATTATTTATACCCTCGATATTGATGTTTCTAAATAAATTGAAATTATGTGTGTAGATCAATATTCAGCTCAGGACATAAAGAGCTGGTAAGTGCATGGATTTATTCATCAATAAATTCAAATGTTAAGTACTCCACATAATTATACCTATGACTGAAGCTCAATGGCTTTCTAAAAAGTAATCTACACCCAACGGCACTGCGGTGTTCCCCTTAATGGTTTATTAGCATGCATTTAGACGAGGATGCATTCAGAGGAGGAACTGCTTGAACCGCCGTCATCACTGGGGAAAAAGTGTCAGGACATGGTTATGTGTGGTCGCGTTGTGTGGTCGCGGTCCTGGTGTGGTCGGACTCACTTGTGGGGGTGCCATTGGTTCCATCTTGAACTTGTCTGGGAACGCTCTGCTCAGGGCCAAGTGTCGAGCGTGCATGTAAAACTGGAGGGACGTTGCAACACAGAGAGTCAGTACTGACGTTCCCGAAAACCGATTTACCCTGCAACTGAATGTACCTGATCCACTTGACAGGGTAAGGTCTGTACTGATTAGCTAATCGAGACAACATGGCCGGTCAGTACCGATCAGAGAACTATTCTAACATCAGATTTCAGGTACAGTTCAGTGTCACTTTCCAATCAATCAAGCTGTGGGCACAGTACACAGTTATTACCATTTGTACAATGAGGAAACTGGGATCTGAAATGGTTGCAAAGAGAAAGAAGCCTTTTTGATTTTTTGTCTAAAATCCTTAACCCCTCATTCTATGAACGAGGAGTTTACTCTCAACAGCTTTTAATAGCCAGACTTAAATGTGAATATCTACATGTGTATTATACTAGATGTTTGGTAAACTTCTTCTAGTATATTAGTTTTTACATATTGCTTTAGTTTTTTGCTTTTTAAAAAATCATTAGTTTGTTATCATCATTACATATTACATTTGTATGTGAGAACTGAATTGATTTAAGACCTTTGGTTATGTAATTCTATGGATCTAATGTCTAAATGGACCTGAATTGATCTGCATGTCTGATCAGAGGTCATTTGAACTGTGAGAGTGATTGTATGAACTGACCTGCATGTCTGATCAGAGGTCATTTGAATTGTAAGAGTGATTGTCTGAATTGACCTGCATGACTGTAAGAATGATTGTCTGAATTGACCTGCATGTCTGATTTTTGTTTGTGGGAGGACTGAGGTTTTGCAAAGATCAAAATCGCTGTAATTACTGCCATTCATTTACTACTCATACCACTCCACATATATGCCAAACATGACAACATTTCAGGTAAATACGGATGCAGAGGTAGTCACAGAAATCAGAGGTAAAATCAGAAATCAGAGGTAATCACAGAAATCAGAGGTAAAAACAGAAAGCAGAGGTAATCACAGAAATCAGAGGTAAAAACAGAAAGCAGAGGTAAAAACAGAAATCAGAGGTAATCACAGAAATCAGAGGTAAAAACAGAAAGCAGAGGTAATCACAGAAATCAGAGGTGAACCCAGGCAGGAGAGACAGGGTGAACCACGGTAACTGCAATTGCTACTCACCCGCCCGAGGTACCTCCAGTCCAGCAGGTCCGACAGCCTCTCTGTGCGGTTCCGCTGCACAATGCGCTGCCGCCGCGACTGCTGGCAGAACCCGAACATGAACTGAGTCAGCTGGTTGCAGGACTCATCCGCCGAGCGAAACCGCCGGTCCATGATGTAGATCCCTGAAAAACAAAACGAGGGGAACCTAGTTCACCCAGCATCCGGCGGCAGGGAGATCAGAGAGGCAGGTCTTGCACTGAGAATGAGGAACCTGGGAAGGCTGAGGGGAGGGCCTAAGAGCGAGATGGTGCGCCTACCGTATGCGGTGGGATCAGAAACATGCTCCTCCATGAAGCAACCAAACCCGGACAGATTAGTTGTCACACTGGGGATCCCCATCACTGTGCACTCGCCTGGAGAAAAAAGAACCAATCACAGTCAGTCTTTTGAAACTGTTTTAAACTAAGCTGCATCAGAAAGCAATCAAAAATGACTCACCTGGTAAAAGGAAAAGCAATCAGAACATTTGTAGTGTTTTAAAGTGGGTTTCAGGGTGGGTGGTGTGCATGTCTACATGCAAATTACATGTCTGTGTGTGTTATGTGTGTATATGTGTTTAGTTCTGTAGTATGTGTGTACAAGCATAATGACACACTCTGCGCGTGTTACTTTACATAACTACCTGGTGTATAGCCCCAGGGCTCATAGTAAGAGGGGAAAACACCAAGATGGCAGCCTCTCACAAACTCTTCATAGTCCATGGGCAGCAGGGGGCTGGTGGAGGTCAGGAACTCTGGATGGAACACAATCTGAGGAAGACGGAGACACTGAAGAGATCGGGGACACCAAGGAACACAGGAACAATGAGGACCACAGGGGCACAGAAGAACACAGGGACACAAAAGAACACAGGGACATTGAGGACCACGGGGGCACAGAGGAACACAGGGACATTGAGGACCACAGAGACATTGAGGACCACAGAGACAATGAGGACCACAGAGATATTGAGGATTACAGGGACACAAAAGAACACAG
>JAOYSI010004731.1:0-14076 GCA_025775065.1 Hiodon alosoides
CTCTCTCTGTCTCTCTCTCTCTCTCTCTCTCTCTCTCTCTCTCTCTCTCTCTCTCTCTCTCTCTCTCTCTCTCTCTCGGTGATTGATAAGAAGTAACCCTGGTAGAAAAGAGAAGAATCTCATAGCCATATTGTTAAAGCACTCCAAGGGGCCATTGGGTGTGAGATAATCGAAAATTAGTTTTCTAACCAGCATTTGGTTGTTGGCAGGTGCTCTCAATTGTAATATTTTTGGCTTTTTTGTCAGCCAAACCTTTTTAATCAACGCAAATGCAGAATGAAGTCACATGTAACATGACATATGTGAAGTGTGTTTTTAATGTTGTTTTGATGTACCTTTCGTAAGGACCTAAATAAATATGTATTGCAGTACAAAAACAAAGACAATGTCCGTTATTTGTTTAACATCTTTGCATTTTCTGATTTTTTTAACTGATGCCTTCTTAGTGTTAAAAAAAACCCAGCTTGTTCTTACCTGGTTACAAATCTTACCTGGTTAGAAAACCTGCTCGCCATTACAAATTAATGTGCCTAAAGCCAGTGAGGTTTTATTTAGTTATGTAGCTATTTCTGGTTCCACCCATTCATTAATTATAGCCCCTTATTTCTTATTCATCTATAGATGGCCAGATTCAAGCCTGTTTTGCGATATTTGTTCTCAGTGGCTACTGAGAGGAGTGTGGTCTATCAAGTCCTTTGGCAAGAGAGTTGGTCCTTTCAGTGAAACTAGTTTCACAGTCTCACTGCTGAGACAATACAGAATATTTCGGGGAAAATGCTACTATATAATACGCTAGGTATGCATTATATTTCACAAGTTTAACATTTTATTAAAAATTTGCAGGAATTTATCCCTAGAACCATGAATCCAAATTAAGCCTACACTTTCTGCATACAAACATTTTGAGTCTAACAAAACATGTAAAAATCTACAATAAATTCATTTGAGAATCAATATTAAAGCATTCAACTGAAAGGTGGTTTTATTCTTCTCTGAAAATAAAAACTTAAATATGATTCTATACTTTATGCTTTGCAACGCTCAGTATTGGATACCCTGGGTTAACAGGAGTGCATTACAGGTTTTTTGACAAACATGACTGCTCTGATTAACGAACGTGTGCTGCTGTGTCCCAGTCCGCAGTTCTCCGCATTACACCGTACTCCCTGCGAAGGGAAGAACCTTTCACAGTAATCACTGGGAAGGGCCTAAGGGCATCTTGATTAATATTAAAACCGCCTATCAGTGAGGGAATGACCTGTTGCGGAGTTAACAGTATCTTGACCCCCTTTTTTTTTTTTTAATTAACTCCTATATTATTGTTGTTAAATGAAGAAAAGCTAAACACTGGTTCTTGACCAATGCAATAATAACCACGAGCAATGGTTAATGCTTATTACAGATTGTTGATATGGTTATTTGTTCCAACAGCAGTTTAACTCTGAATAGTAATCAGATAAGACTCCTCTCCTTCAGCCTCGGGGTGGTCAATTACCATGGTAACCACTGTGGTTTCAGATAGTTGAACCTCTAGTTTGACGTCCGCCTCCTGACTTAGTTTCTTTATCTTTAATTTCGTAGAGTAATGACGCTTAAATCAAACCATATTATTTTCAGGAAGTCTTGACTCACTCGCACAAACGTTTTACGCAATTGGCTGAAGTAGGAAAAGGGTGGGTTCATACAAAGATTCTGGTTACGTTATGTCAGATGGCACATACTAAAGGAAACGTCCTGACCCAGTCTTAGGCATACATAACACAAGCAGGAGAGCAGAAGAAATCCCACTGCTCTGTTTCCTTTTATTTATCACTTAACTGCAAACTGAACATAATCGGACTTAACTGCTGTCGTCCATCTGGGAAGCGCTAAATCGCACTGACGGACTTGTTTATTTATCTCAGTTTAAACATAGACGCATCACATCAAGCATTTAGTTCAATCACAATTAAACGTGTTGTTGGCTAGTTTAAAAGTTGCACTCCTAATAGCAACTGTAGCCAAAGGCCTGTTGCCTCACCAAATTAAGCAAATTCCTTGATGTTGATTTTCATAATTTTTAAGCTGGATATATGTATCCTTTTTTACCTGATATTATCCACGTTTAAGGGGTTTTGCTGTATATCACCATGGAGTGTCGCCCGAGCCACGCAGCAGGATATATGAATCCCATTTTCAATTAATGTCTATTTCTTTCCCTTGTCACAATTGAAAACGGTAAATCAATGTGTTGTTTTGTTTTAAATCCATTAGTGTTGTAAATCCACAAGGTGGCGACATTACCTTTTCCTTTAGAGTGCTCTTCATTAAGACGGCCCCTTCTTAAACGAATATATGTATTTGTTTCCAACGTCTTTACACTTTTGCTGTTTGTGACTGTGTTTTTCTTTATTTTTTTGGTAGAGTGGGACAGGTAGCATTTGAGAAATACAAATTTTCACTATACGGTCCTACCTCCCTAGCTCATTGAAGTAAGAGAATAATGAATGTGGTTTGCAGAGTGTTGCATCTGTTGAGGCGCTGAAATGGCCTCACAGATATACTTATTTTTGCAATGCATTTTCCTTCTTAATTGAGGGGATTTGGTCATTCCGTTTCGTGTGTGCGTCGTTGCCCCCTTGTCCCTCCATTGTTGACTTGGTGTGCCCCTCCCCAAACCTTTCAACCCTTTGGGGGGGGGGGAGGGCAGAGAGGAAATGGGAAAAAGGGCACTGATTACAGCATAGAGGTGGCGAGAGATAATGAACAGCTTAGTGGGAAGGCTGATAGCGCAACCAGGGATAGCCACAGATGTGTATTTAAGTAATTGGTAGAATAAAGCAGTGAGAAATGAATAGATGATAAGATCCAAAGGAAAGAAAGAAAGATTTACTAAAAAGGAAGTAGGCCTAGATCCTGGAGTTATAGCCATGTCCCCTATGTTTGATGCCTTGTCTGACTGCCTGTGGGCCTGTCCTCTCCTTTCAGGATGCGGTGCTGCTCCTCTGTCCAGACCGAAGGAGAAATGGGCCAGGAAGCTGATCTGCTCCCTAACCACCCTCTGAGTGTTCCATCTGAAAAAAGGAAATCAGGGATCCCCATCGTGGCCCCGGGTCGCCCAGATGGGCAGTGATGAGGAAAGGCCGTTAACCAGGAGAGGCCATTAACCAAGAGACGTTGTTAACAAGGAAGGACCATTAACCAGGAAAGGCCATTAACCAAGAGACGTCGTTAACAAGGAAGGACCGTTAACCAGGAGAGGCTGGTAACCAGGAAAGGCCATTAACCAAGAGACGTCGTTAACAAGGAAGGACCGTTAACCAGGAGAGGCCATTAACCAAGAGACGTCGTTAACAAGGAAGGACCGTTAACCAGTAGAGGCTGGTAACCAGGAAAGGCCGGTAACCAGGAGAGGCCGGTAACCAGGAGAGGCCGGTAACCAGGAGAAATAATATTAAATAATTGTATATATATATATCAAAAACAAAATCAAACGCAGAAATGTGTACTACATGGCAGGAATGGTAGAGTGACTGTATATAATTCACAGAAATGTCACGCACACTCACGCGCATGCACACAGCAACAAACACACACGCACACACACATGCACGCACACACACGCACACGCACGCACACGCACACACACACATGCGCGCGCACACACACACACACAGACATGCTATTACACTCAAACACAGCAATCATTGCCCCCCCCCTTGCTCTAGCATTATCTTTCCCAGAAACCGCATCTCCCACACAGCCGGGGGCCCTCGTAATAAAAAGGGAGCGGCGCGCTGTAACCTTTTTAAAAAGCCGTTTGCGATGTGCCCGCCCCTCCGGCTCCCACTCCCTCCACTCCTCGGCCCTCCTCCCGCCTGCACCTCCACCAACAACCACCCTGTCCTTCCTGAAAGCGCCTGATAAAATTATTTAAATGTCACACCGGTAGCCCCGCTCTCGGCAAAGCAGCCCCTCTCTCCCAGGGACACGTAGCGGGGCCCGGGGTGGGTGACTGAGGACGCGCAGAGCCCTCGGGTGGAGGAACTCGTAGCTGACAACGGCCTTCTGCGGTAGATTCAACACTCCTAAGTCCTAGATGCGCAAAACAGCATGACGAAAGGAATTCGCTTTTTCCCCATCGTGGATCTCTCCTGCGTTATGGTCAAGAGAACCTCAACGCTGTTACGTTTGACACACGTGTGGTCTATGTCGAAAGCTATAGATTTTTAAACTTGCTCTCCCCTAGCCTATCCGTGAAACAGGCAGAGGGGATGACAAGTCCGCGAAAGGAAATTGAAGCAAGGCAGATGCACAAACGGGGTATAAATCCAATTGCTAAATCGGCTTCCAGGAAGTTATAGCGGAGAGCAGAACACAAGCTAATGAGCGGCATGCTCGAGGAGGAGGAGGAGGAGGAGGAGGAGGAGGGAGGGGTCTCCAACTCCCCAGCGGTCCAGGGGACACAGCAGCAACACTTCCGACTCCTCTGTCTGTCTCCCCTGTTCATTTCCCCTCTGCAACCCCTTGTCTTCCGTGTAATCTATCGCTGCTCCTCTTTTACTCTCCATCGCCGTGGACGACTCATCCCAGAGTTGCTGGGAAACCTGTCCATCCCCTGCTGATAGGTCTTTTCACATGGCAGGGCTCTGTGGTGGAAGCCTTACGGCCCGTTCCTCTAAAGGTGCTTGTAAAATCACTATAACATTATTTTGGTGAGGGTGTGGGACACATTTGGTGAGATCGCACTCCCTGACACATCCTTTTTGTGTCCCATTAAGATGTGTTTTTCACAGACCATGATGATGCCCCCTTCTTGACCCACCCTCCTCCCTGGAATTGAAACCTGATCCCAAAACAGACGTCAGTGGATCAATACTAATGCATCTGCCGGTTCTGATGGGTGAGCCACCAGTGCTTAGCCAGACAGCCACAATAAATTGGAGAACTTCTAGCTGTTAGCCTTTCTGCCCGTGTCAAGGGTAACACTTCATTGCAGCCTTTGGCTCATTAGGACACAGAATACGGTACCTAAATGGGGAGTTCTCAGATGTGTTTGCAGAGAACAGCTTCGAGATATGAGGGGCATCAAGTAACGCATTTGGTTCAGGACACAGAACCCTTGCTGCATTGATCCACCTTCAACGGCGAAACACCGTATCTCTGCACTGACCCCTCCCTGTCTCCCGTTCTCCAGTCATCTTTGATTGTCTCTCCCACGCAATGGCTATGACGCCGCGGCGCCAGCAGGGGTGTTGCTGGGGACAACGGCGGGGCGAAGCCCTCCGGCCTGCAGCCGGACAACCGCTGACACCCACACACGGAGCATCTTTCATCCGTGAGGAGGACAGGAAAGAACTCCTCTACAGAATGTTCTTTCCAGGTCTTGGTTTCCATAAGAAAAAAAAACACATGAAGGCTTCATAATCACTACAATACCTCATGGTTGTCGGGCCTGTTGCAGGTGACCACCACAGGCCAAGAGCAGCACAGCCGGCACGCACCTTTTCACCATTCAAAAACAACAATGCTGTGCTCAACAGCAAGGTGCCCAAAAGGAGGTCAGTTAGTGCCTTTCAGGGGCCTTTTGTCGGCGCCTGAATCTGACTCGAGATCAGGATCAATTTGTAACATGCAATCAGTCCTTGAAGCTATAATCTTGCAAGGGGACCACTGTACTTAGCTCAAGTGTAGCAATCTGGCCCCGGCACGTTTAAGCAGCGAACCGGCCGCTCCACCGGCAATCTGGGACCCAATCGGCAGCCTGGCTCCCCGGCTGCCTTGGCTCGCGCGGTGCTCATTAAAAGTGGGCCTGCTGTCGGCCCACCTTTCCCACTTGGCAGTGGGCTGTAGGTAGGGAGCCGGGGGCCTGGCCTCGTCTGGGCTCCCTCCCCAGCCATCCTCCTGGGGCGCCTGAGGAGGACTGTGATTTCTTTAAGAAACCTTTTCAGTGGGTGTTCTTGTTTCTGCAGGAAGTGACTCCTGGTAAAAATCACTTAGGTGGATGAGAACACTGCAAAAAGAAAAATTGCGAGGCCCTCACCTGCTCTTTCCCCCCATTATATCAAAGGGTACAAGCCTCCATTTCCACTCATCTAGTTTGAATCATCTGTTTGCCCTTTGCTTTACAACAGCCGCCTGTAAAGCCTTTCTGAAGTCGAGAGAAATGTTTTCGCTCCGTGGCACTGTCACACCCTGTACAGAGCATGCATCTGGATCAAGGGTCAGACGGGAGAGAGTGTACGTCACCCCTTCCTCCCCTCCCCCCTCGTGGAAAAGGTTTATTAAATCAGCCAACCAAACGGCAGACGAGCAAAAAGAGCAGGCCCCCAACCGGCATGCGCCTGCCACCTACCGCGCACCGTGGGCTGGAGGTTTCTCCATCTCCGTGCAGTTGTGCTGTCCGCCACAAAGCATCTGCTCTACTTTGAATTTCCAGATTAGCAAAGCGGAGCCATCCGCAATTTGGCTTATCGTTCCGGCTATGCACAGACTGGCTACACAACCGAGAAAATGAGATAACATTGTTAAAACTACATGGATGGATCCGTGCCTCGTGAGATTTACGATTCTCAAAATCTAGACAGGCTGCAATAGAATCAGATCTTACAGAAGTAACAGCCTGCAAACCAGGCCCAACGGGCTACGCTAAATTCAGGCAGACTCTTTTAGTAAGCTTTTGTGTGGCCTAGAGACAGGAGTACATTTATGTATTTTAAGCCATGACGTCTTGCTACAGAAAAGAGCTGAGTGCATTAAATGCATTTCAGAAATGCTAAAATTCCTCTTTGTTAGTCCCATTTATAGACAGAGCTCCAGGGTTCACCCCCAAATCTCCGCACCTGTGCTCCTCTCACTTTCCTCCGGCATCGTCTTCACATCCTGCGTGTTTCAGAGGGGCGTTTCGTCTGAGCGCGGATACCGTGCCGTCGCCTCCAATCTCTTTTCACCCCAGGCCGACACAGATGTCACAAAACTAAAGTGCACACTGAAGCTCTTTGATTATTGAGGCCAAATGCAATTGCTCATATTGAATGTTGACGCAACAGGTACTCGCCATAGTAACAACGTTCCGTTCTCACCATGCTGCCCCCTTTTTTTTGGGAAAAGAATAGATGAAAAACCGCATGTGTCAGTTCCACATCAAAATCCATTCCTCAAGCCAGCGGTAAAAACGTCAGAAAATCCAGAGCCGTTTTTGTTTTAGGGATGCACAAACCCGAGGTTCCCTGTAGCGGTGTGACAGGAAGTCTTGACAGTGCATATGCTCGGTCCGTATATCGTGTTTTATTTACGGAGTCAGATTCATTTCCGCCATGCAGTAAGCGGGAGGGCTCATTTGTCTTGCCTGTGCCGGTACACTGCGGGGAAAGAGATGCACGAAATAAAGTGTGCTAAACAAATTGATCAATGTGTGTCTGTTCACGCTCACATGAGCTTTGCGTGCGTCGCGTACGTGACGCGCACTTCAAAGTGCGATTTAGCCCTGGCTATAACAACCCTCACCGAGTCCTCTGTAACGAAGCAGGGCTCGATGTCTTGCTTAAAAAATTGGGTCTCCCCTGATTACAGTCAGATTTTAGTCTATGGCAGCCATTAGGGGCTGTGTGTATGTGTGTGTGTGTGTGTGTGTGTGTGGCTGCAGTTATCTTTACGGATGACCAGGTCTGCCAAGAAACGAAAGGTGCAAATGCAAGTGTACTAGTTGAGAGACGTCCAAGCTGAGGTCCACCAGCAGAATGGGTGAACTTGAGGTCCACTTGCCCGCTGTTTATATAAGCAGAGCAGATACGAGGCTTGGAGTTGGACCGGAATGATTCTCCGAGGGGTTGTGTGGGAAACTGTGGGCATCTGTGGGCAGATCTGGGGGGTTGAGGCTGAGACTGGGACTAACACCCTCCACCTGTTCAGCCTGCTCAGTGTGACCACACCCTAAATTAGACTAAATAGACATTTTGTGGTTTTGCCATTGGATACTGATTTTTTTTTTGCCATTCATCATTTTTAAGAACTTTGCATGGGAAAGAACTGTCCATTAATATAGGAAAACTCAACAGAATGGAAGTGGAGAAACCTTTCACACAATTATTGTTATCATTGTCATTATTAAAAGTATTACTAGATTTTTTCTTATCGGTTTTAATAACACTAACTTTGAATCAATTCACCAACTAGGTAATCCCCCATCCCCTAAACTCTCTAGTCCAGCCACTACCAAATATCTTAGTGTGTGTAATTATTCAATACCAATTGTTCAATAAATTGGAAGTTTTTTTGTTTGTTCATTAAGCCCAATTTTAAAGTTTAAAACCTAAAACCTGGCCTTAATCTATTATTCCAAAAAGAACAGCCGACATTCTCCTAATATATAATAAAAAGCATGAATTCTGTTGCCCTCCGGAAGGAAGAGAGACTGACAGGTCCTGCGTGACGTCACCATGCGTGAATCAGGTACCCAGAGCTGGGCTGCCAGACCGATTTCCCGGTTTGAAGCAAAGTTGCATCATGAGCAAAGCAAGAGTGGAGAGGTGTCACGCGACACCAAAGTGAAGAGCAGAACCCCTTTAGCCCTTGTGCCCGCATTGTGTGGCAGCCCGTGGCACCTCGACACCTGCGGTGAGGGGGGAGAGAAAAAAGGCCAGGGTGAACGGCCAACCTGCCATCTGGCTTCTTCACACCAAAATAATGCATCGGAAAAACACAAAGCTTAGGTGGTCACGTTTCATGACGGCAATGATAATAAAAAGGGTCCCTTCCAGCCCAGCTTGGGACAGATTTATGGTAATTAACGGCCAAAAATAAACCAGTACCAGGTCCGTGGTACACAAACCACATGCATACACGGATCCACGGTCGCATCTCATTCTTGCCAAGAAAGAAAAGAGTGACATTCGTTAAAGAAAGTTTTAAAAAAACCCACAAAAAAAGATAAAAAAGATAAATATGCATTAACGAGACCATAACATAAAACAAAGGCATCAAAATCAATGGGGTTTTGGCCACCCCTGCTTCCTGAAACACATGACACAGCACTCTCCTACTCTCTACAATAAAATCAGTGACTTCTTGGTTTTATCTTGACACCTGACCAATCACGGGACAATCGCTCAGGTGGGTCAGCCTGCAGTGCAGCTTTGTGGGGAATGTGGTGCAGGTTATGCCCTGATGCACATCAGAATCATGGCCAGCCCCCAAACAAGGAAACAATAAAAGTTAACAACCAAAGTACTGCTATAAAGAATAACAAGGACATGAGCGGGGATTCTGATGCAATGTTAGTCCCCCTGGTCATGAACCTAGAAGAACAAATTATGTTTGTTGTATTTTTTACAATATTATATTGCTGACAGTAAACAATAAGGATGGCTACGGAATCAGGTGTTGTATAATCTTGGAAGTGTTTTTGTGCATGTGAAAGGCTATCGAACATAATGTTTTAATAAATGTATTTATTCATTTAGATGAACTGCAAACCCTTCTATTTAGAGGCACTGCAGCTGGGTTGTTCGAATATTTTTGCACGTTAATCTAAATGCAGAGAATGTAGATTGGATTGAGGATTCTTGTTTTCGTGGGCCTACTTTAAAATATGACCTTAAGAGCATGCTTGTGGCTAAAATGCTATAAGCAACGATTTCTTGGATTACAGCGGATGAGGAAAAGATTAAGGCCCAACGGAGCCACGATCCCATTCAGCGTGGCTATTTAAAATGGCTACGCCTGGATATCCCGTGAGATTGGATTAAGTGCACAGCCCAGCTCACAGTTCTGTCACCAGCACTGTTTACACACGCCACTCTGCTGAACACAAAGAGCGGTGGAGTTTTAATCAAAGTTCAAATGAGCAACGCGAAACTGCTTTCTGGCCCTCTACTGAAAATAACCATTTAGAATGCCGTGTTAATCATGCTCTCTCTATTTTGAACTGCGGAATCCAGAGGGGAAAGAAAAAAACACAGAAACGTGCTGATTCTGCTATCTACTATCACACACACCTTTTATTAAGCGCTCCTAGGAACACACCTGTAACACAACACACCTGGTAATGCAATACATTTGGGTTTATCTAAAAAGGCTCACACTAACCAAGCAACATGTGACTCTGAAACTATTTTGGGTTTTTTGTCTGGGTGTGCGAGTAAAGATTGTCTTTGCAGTTCCAACCTGGTACCTTGTATAAGTGTTTGTGGAATGAGCTCTTGGCTTTTTGATTAAACAGAAATATGGCACCATCAGCATCCTGAAGGTGTCATAAAGGGGATTCGTCATGAAAAATTAACAACCGCTAATTTATGAAGTGGACATTTAGAAACTGAGAGAACTTTCAAAACTTTTACTATGTAAGCATTTCAAAAGCAATTTAAGATATTGTTTATATAAGCCTTTGTTTTGTTTTGATTTTGGGCCTTTTAAAAATACATATGATGCATAAAGTTTAATAAACGTATGACGCTCATTTTATAAAGACTAGATTTCAGTGCATTTGTCTTTTATTGTTTTACTTTTATAAATAAAAGGTAATGACTCATTCCAAATGCTCTTGTTATCATCTAATTTCTAGTAAGTACAGTCTCAAGGGTAAAAAAAAAAAATATATATATATATCTAATGAAACATCATCCGATTTTATTATATCACCTTACTTCCCCTCGGGAATGTATTAGGTTTTTTCTGTTATTCTATAGCGTTAAAAGTATTTTGAATTTGAAGTAAAACGGTAAGCCAACGTCCCTGAAACGGAATAATAAACTGCAAATCAGAAAAGTTATTTTCGGCAGACGAGGGTCATGTCCGTGCCAAGTGACAAAGAAAGAGGTCTCTTAGCAACTCCGCAGCATTTGTAATTGGCGTCCTCAGGGTGTACTATGATTCAAACACAATTAGAAAAAAAACTATAATTTTATAATTCTTATATCACACAAACATACATATAGGCCTACCTATAATTGCATTATTAAAAAAACTATTATAAAATGATTGTTTTATATTTCAATAAGTAGCCAGGAGTCAGTTAAAATGCTTGTTCGATAATGCCTGTAATGATAATGATAACAATAGTCATAATAATCAAAGCTAATAATACTAATAAAAAATGATGACAATAATTCATTTCATTCACCAAAATAACCCTCCCTCCACCATCTCTCTCTCCCTCTCCGAGTAGGCTAAACGACGCTAATTCGACTCCACCGCGCCCCTCTTGCAGACATTCTGCTCTCCACAATAGGAAGACTTGCTGGAGAGGATTAGCAGTGGAGTGACTATTGATGTGTATGTGAGTATGGGATGGCGGATTGAAACCACGGGGACATTGGGGTCGAGCGAGGGGTAAGTGTGGTTCATAAACCGAAGATTCCACTTATATTTTTTCCAGTTCTTTTTATCTCTAGAAAAGAAGGAGCGGTAAGAGACAGGGGGAGACCAAGGCGAGAGAGAAAGAGCGAAAGGAGGGGGGCGTTTCCCCATCATATTATTTTTCACCCAATTCACGGTCAGTATTGTCACTGACTTGTATATGTGTTTGTATGCGAAAGGAAACAACGGCAGATTTGCAGACAACGGGTGAGTTTTTGTAATAATCGTTTGCTACATGTACGCATTTTGTTTTGCTGCGTTGCACACAAAACAAATTAATTAAAGTGTAAACACTTACGGGTACGCTGACGTTAATTTGTTCGGGTTTAATGATCTAAAAATATTTACGAATTATAGTAGGAATCCTTTACTGGTATCATACGTGTTGATGTTTTGTCTTTCTGTGATATTTTTTCAATTTTGAGCAAAAAAAACTTAGCTCGGCAAATAAAGTTATGCATTGTCTATGTAGTTACTTGCCTTGCATGTCCTTGTATTTCGAAAATGCTGCAAAAACTGTTACGTTGCAAACCTGAATGACTCTCACTCGTACGTCTGTATGTCAACAGCTTTCTGAAGAGGTATGGCGGTCATTTAGATCTCCCCAAGTTACCCCGCTCATATAAAAAAGAAAAAGAAAAAAAAAACTAAACACAAATATGCTTTTAAACAACACAATAAAATTAAAAATTCGTGCTCACTTTCTCTGGAAAACCTGTAAGCGTTGGGGTTGACATGCGTGTAGTTGTGTTAAAGTGGCTTTTTTTTGTTGGGGGGGGGTGACTTCCTCCATCTGATCTCCATTCTTCGATAATGCTATAACATATTACATATTTTGGTTGTATATTCCCCACAAATATTATTTAGTGGGTAATTTATTCATTTACTGATGTTGTGTTTTTCAGGTGGCGTGTTTTACGTGATAGAATTATATCTCTTCAGTATATTCTGTTGAATTATGGGAAATCATTGAACCACTGACAATGGAGATAAATTGCTTTGCAATTTTTCCTTTCTAAAAGCCATTTTGCATAAATTTTATATATTTACATATCTTTTCAGAATACGTTTAAGTTTGTATGTGGCCTAATATGATTGACTGTTGTTGCATTGTTGGATCTGAAACATTGGACAGATTTGGTTGACAACTGCTCAAAATCCCATTTTCTATCATTCGTTCGTTCAGTCATTTTTGATGACTGAACGTTGTATGTAATGATGTAATGTTGAATCTAATTTGAACTAATTCTGAGCACTGATGTGGAAAGGCCTTTAATATTCAAATTTAAAATAAAATATGAATAACATCAAGTGAATAAAAAATTCAAATACTTAGCAAACAACATAGCCATTGCTTACACCTGAGCTAGCTAGCTGGCATTGCATATCACAATTACAGTTCATTTAAATCAATTGGATATTTAATTGGGGGGCGCAACGTTGAAACCGAAATCTCTATTTCAAATTCTATGTGTTTCCACTTATCATGGACTGTTTTGGTGTTATCAGTGGTCTTGTCAGATTTGCCATTACTGAGGGTGACGTTTTTGTTATTTTGTTGTAGTTAGTTATTTTGTGGTAGATAGAAACCCTCAACCATTTTTAGATATGGCGTGTGTCAAAAGCTCCCTGTAAGATCTAAAAAAAAAAGAAAGTAGAATATTGTTGCTGAATTCACAACTAATATAATATAAAAAAACCTATGGAACATTTCGATGTTAAAACTTGTACTGGTGCCTACAGTTCTTCATGTATGTATTAAATGTTTATATGTTAAATTTAGTCTTTTTACATTAGCCTTTAAAGATTAATCAACTTTGAACAGGTACAAAATAAAATGACACAGCTGTAAATTCATACATTGCAGTTATTTTTATGATTTAATTGAGAATGTGTATTTAATTGCAAAAGAGAAGCACCAAAGAAGCTCCCTGAATTTGGCGGTGTTGTTTTACACCGGCACATTTCGGAAATATGCCAACCCCCCACTCCCACTCAACAGCTTTCAAAAGAAGTTGACCAGTTTTTTATTATTATAGTTCAACATTTGCCTATGGAATTTTAAATCCTATTTAAGACAAAATAGTTTTAAATGGCATAAAATAAAGCACTACCCATAAATAAATAAAAAATGGTTTTTGTTCAATTAGCATTCATAATTTGGAAAATTAAATATACTGGTGGCTGAGTAAATTTTGTCAGACCTTAATAAATAAGAAATGTCTACCTGTGTAGGATAGCTTGTTAAAGGAAAATAAGTAGTGAGGAGTGGTTTTGTTCTGACACCTGGAGTCAGTGGCAATATGAGGGAAGAGGTTTTGAACAAGCTTGGTAACAATGTGTTTGTAAGCTGAAGTGCCCTGTAGTAGAAAACCTTGTTGTTTTAAACACAACTAGAAACGTTGAATTAGATCTGACAGCACAAGTTTTATCTTCATTACGTCTATACTTATTTAGCACAGTGTCTTTTTAAATGATGTGTGTAATCCTACTGAAGTATAGCCACATAACATTGAGTTCCTAACTGAATAAAAATCTGTTAAAATGATAGCTTGATCCTATGACCATATGAACAGTGTCAATGGTACTGCGGTATATGTGTGCTTTTAGTGGTATAATACATTTATAATTCATGAACTTTGAACTGCATTGACCTAATCAAATAGGTGTGTGTGTGTGTGTGTGTGTGTGTGTGTGTGTGTGTGTGTGTGTGTGTGTGTGTGTGTGTGTGTGTGTGAGAGA